>MJUU01046409.1:3857-22660 GCA_002080025.1 Modiolus philippinarum | reverse complement strand
TTTTTTTTTTTTTTTTTTAAAGAGGGGATCCAGAAATGTTTAAATTGGAAAATTTCACATATGTGGCTGTAGAATTTTGATGGGTTTTGATGTGTGCTCCTTGGGAATTTTCCAGTCTGTAGTATGTCGACGGATTTCACATCGCATGTGCCAGTCATGAGGTGAAGGGGTCCCAACAGGGGGAGTATCAAAATTTTTATTTTTTATATTTTATGTCCGATTTCAATAGATGGAATTTTTCGCAATGGATTCCTTATGAAAAATTAATATTTAGCTGTTTCTTCAGATTTTCGATAACTTGTTTCTTTTCTGAGCTATGAGGGGTCAAACGGGGCCAAAATTGCAAACAAGCAAATTACCTGAAATTTTTATTTTTACATTGGATTTCAATGGGATTGTTTCAGTCTTTGGATTTCTCTCGTTGTCAGCTTTCAGTAATTTATGCAAACGGTTTTGGCGTAGTTCTTACCGTTTCCGATCTATAAGGGGATCAAAGGGGCCGAAATTGCAATTTTTAAAAATATATAAAATCTTTATTTTTCATCAGATTTACATTTTTTGCTTTGGATTCCCTTTGTTGTAATCTATTAGTAGTATGCAACCAGTTTGGTGCAACTCTTACCGTTTCCGAGGTATATGGGTCAAAAGGGCCAATGCAACCAAAATTGCATTTGTTTAAATAAAATTGTTTTTTATCAGATTTCAATATGATTATTTCTTGGGATTTCCTTTAATGAAACATTTAGTTGGTAGTCACCAGATTTTGCTTAGCTCTTACTGTTTCCAATCAATAAGGGATCAAAAGGGCTAATTTTTATTTTCCCTAGTTTGTATCCAGGTAATTAATTCTTCAAGCTCCTTATTGTGTCAATCAGATTACTATGTGAAGCTCTTTACTGTGTCCATATTTATTTTCAATTACACTTGTTTTAATTTCAGGGGTCGACATGCTGCTGTCGTATCATGCTGCGCTCGGCGTAGCCCTTTATTAAGTATTGTAATGATGTTATATTCTATCTAATATGAAAAAAAAGAAATGTTGGTATCTAAGTGAAAACCGATCTTGCAGAACAATTCAAAATCTTGACTTTGTTCTCGCAAAAAGTTTTGAATTTGAAAAGAAAAAGAAAAAGATTTTACCCAAAAATTGGTTTATGCTTTCAAATAAACAATATTATTTTCTGAATTAAAAGCTTCACAAATAACTTGGTTCTGAAAAAAAAAACTAGGTTTATAAACGCCTTATGGTAATTGCGTTGACAAATTTATAAAGACTTACAACACTCCAATAAGTCACAGGAGGAAAACTTATCAATATTTCATTTCAAGTATGTGTGCAGCTTCGTATTTTAACTTGAAATATTGATAAAATGTCCGACTCCTGTGCACAAGTGTATTGTGGTGTTTAATATGTAACTTCTTTGGATTATTTGATATTGTTAAAAACTTATCTACGGAAATAGTTGACTGATTTCTTACAAATATCATAAACTACGTTGACTACGTTGGCTGCCTTTCAAGTATGGTTTGCCTAAGTGACAAATTTTCTGTAAATTTATTACCTGTGTACTAATGAACTACCTCGTTCAGTGTGTACTTACCTATGTGCAGACTGACTCCGTCTTGGATATCCTCTTCCTGCGCTACCACCTCGGCCTCTACCTCTGCCACCACTAAACCCTCGACCTCTTCCCCTTCCTCCACCTCGATATGGGTTTTCACTGGAGATAAAGGACAATGATATAATTGTTTTATATCTTTAAACTTGATACAACTTGGTATCATATATTCTCATTGGAAGTTCTTTTCATTACAACAAGGGACTCAATTGAGGCTCAATGGATTTATTACTAAAAATATATGAGTTTCAGCTTAATTATAAAATATAATTGAATTAAGAACATCGGACATATAGTAACCAGCATAAATAAATGAGTAAATAGATAAAAATAAAAAAAACTATAAAATAAAAAGAAATAAAATACGTCGACAGTCTAACATGTATCTTTTTATTCCCATCGGTTAAAGAGCTAAAACCGCGAGTTCCGGACGTGAGTTAAGGTACAAGAAGAAATTTTTATACGGTAAGTCGAAGCCGCACTGTATACTTGATTTCTACTTGTAGATTAGTTCTTTCGCCGATGTAAATGCTTTTGTTTCAATGATTTGCGACATATAGGTGACTTACACCTAATGTATTTCACACGTATTTGTTTCCGTTGATTTTAAGTGTATACGATTGTGGAGAAATAAAATATTTAGAACTTTTAATCACCTTTTTAGAAATTACTATTACGATCGTAACAAATCTTTTTTTTTTCTTTTGTATCATTGACACACGGCTAATAACGACAATATCGGCAAACACGTTGCGAGAAAAGCCACAAATAACCAACGCGGTTGCGTTGTTATACCCATCAAATTCTAATGCAATATTTATATAACGAAAGTTTTGATTGGTCAGAACTGACTGTCAATTCCACCATCTACACACCTGGGTAGGTTCCCTGTTTAGTCTGTTTACAAATACACAAGTTAAAAATAGAACATGAAATCGATTAATGATTTTTAATTGCTAACAGTAAATTAGTTGAATGCCCGAGGGCGTCAATGTTGATTTGACGGTCAAAATATCCGTTTACAGGCTCCGCTACCCGTCGCCTGTAAACTGCATTTTGACCAATAAATCTACGATTTACGCCCTTGGGTATTCAAATAATGTACTGTTATTCCTTAAATTTATTCATCCTCAGCAATCGATACATCCATGCATGTACATTTAATATTAACCTACCTTTGGTACATTTTTACGCGTGCTATATGTCAACTCATGAAACACAGCTTTTGATTTCTTCTTGTTTATTTTTCTTTTTTTAATCTAAAAAAAGATAAATTAAAACAACATAATCTACTGTCATGAACCTTCCAGTTATAGGCGTTTTCGGGTGACTTTAGATCCCCTGCTTATTTGGACAAAAACGAATAAATAATTCACAGTTTTTATCGAAATAATATATCCCATCCTGTATTGAAATGAAATACTCGATCGTGTACGCATATACGATTCATATGAATATCAAAGATTTTTAGTTATAATAAGATATTTTTATGCCACAAAAGTGGAAGAGACATATAGATTTACCCTTGTCTGTCTATACGTCCGTACGTCCCGCTTTTAATTTTTGCATTTAGGTCCATAGTTTAGTAACCTGATTGATATCATTCACCATTGTCTCCTTGACTTTTACCCAATTTCCTTTCTTTTTCATATGATACCATTATTAAATTGTATCATAACATTCATCTCATTGAGTAGTACCCAAAGCACTGACAATCAGGTGTCCATGGCCTACATTTCACACTTGAGTAACTTCGGTTAAATTTCGCGTTTATGTCCATTTCGCATCAACTTTACATGATACCATATGATACCAGTATGATATTGCATTATTACATTAACCTTAATGAATACTACTCAAAACACTAACAATTAGTTTTCCATGATCTACATTTCACACTTGCGTGACTTTGGTTAAATTTTGCGTTTATGTACATTTCTCAGCAAATATACAAATTAACTTTATAATATTGCCTCATAATATTCACCTCTATGAGTACTACCCAAAGCACCAACAATTAAGTGTTCATGACCTACATTTCATGGTTGAGTGACTTTGGTTGAATTTTGTGTTTAGGTCCATTTCTTAACAACTATTCATGATATCTGTATGATATTTCATCATAGCATTCTATCCGAAGCATGTGTCCATGACGTACATTTTATGGTTGAGTAACTTTGGTTAAATTTTGCGTTTAGATCCATTATTTATCAACTATACTTGATATCGTTATGATAAGGCAATAAAATATTCATCTTAATGAGTACTACATTAATCGCCAACAATTAGGTGTCCATGACCAACATTTCACACTTGAGTGGCTTCAGATTAGTTTTGTATTTTGGTCCATTGCTCATCAATCATACATGATATCTTCATAATATTGCCTCATAGCATTCACGTTCACCTTTAAGAGTATTCCCCTAAGCCCAACAATTAGGTGTCCATGTACATTTCATTTTATGACCTACATTGCATGCATCAGTGACTATCATTTATCCTGCTTTACCAACTATGCACTATGCATAATATCCTTATAATGTTTCATTATTATAATCCCCTTTATAAGCTCTTTACAGATCCCCATTTATAAGGTTGCATGAGGGACTTTGGTTAAATTGGTCTAAAGTTCATCCTTTATCTTCTAATAATGCCTATTACGGGGCATCCGTGTTTAATAGACACATTTTCTAGTTCCACTAATGTTTAAGCCAAGGAAATGTTCATGACACATAAAGTTGAAAAAAAAATTTTATTACATAGAAACAATAAACTAAAAATCTTGATATTCCAATGAATCAAATGCGTACTGTACTATTGCACAGAACAATAAGACTTAAGTTGATCAAAAGGAGATAAATTAATGAAGAATTCTTAAACAAGATATAATTTTTCAGTTGTGGTGAAAATCTATCAATTAATCCCGTGCCAAGTTCAAGGTCACAAGATCAGATTTTCTGGTTCCAAATAAAAAGGTCTTGCCACAAAAAGTAAACATGTAAAATATGAAAGCCCTATAACTTACCATTCGAAAGATACGCAAATGTTAAATTTTTTAATGCAGTTGTCCACATGCGAAGCTCATGGCCACGATGTCAAATATTCTGGTGCCAACTGAAAGGTCTTTAAAAATTAATACGCAAATGCAAAATTAATACACATTTGAAATTTATTTTTTTAAAGTCTGTTACAAGACAAGGTAAAAGTCACGAATTCAAATTTTATTGTACCATTTTTAGAATTTGTCACAAACAATACACTTTCAATGTATGAAAGCACTATTAATTGCCATTTTCTTTCTGGCAAACAAATTAGACCAAAAACAGACAAACCTACTTAATCCTTTTTATATCGTTTTGTTGACATCAAATATAATTCTGGACGAGTTGCGGTTTTAGGGGCAATGAATGACCCCGGAACAAGAATCCATTTGATGATTTAACAATGTCGACCCAGAGAACAGGACATGCCCTTAGATTCCCATTTGGCAAGCAGTATCATATCTCGTTTCGTTTTATTGACATTTATTTATAGGTAACGACATTTATTTATAATCATAGGTGACTTTGCGGGTTTTTCTTTGTTTTTTTTTGTTTTTTTTTGTTTTTTTGTTTTTTTGTTTGTTTTTTTGGGGGTTGGGGGGGTAAATGAATATACTGAGAGCAAGATTAACAATGCCGACCCACAGATTCAGACACGCCCTTATTTTCTCATTTGGCAGGCAGTATAGAATATGCCTCGACATGAAATAACGTTAATGAAAAGCTTTATTTTGTAGTCAATATAAGATTAATTAATCTTCCTTGATTTAGTTATTAGTTTTCCTTGTGTAAATCCGGAATGGATATATACTATATGATGAGCTAAAGTCAGTGCTCCAGGATTTAGTACATTAATCTTTCTGTACTAAAAAGGCGAAAGAAGATATTCACAATCAGTGATAGGTAAAGATGGGGCTTATTTTGTTAAATATCACACTGATTCATGCAAAAAATAATCAGAGGAGAATGCTGAAACTCTTGATTGATAACATATTTGTAGAATTTAGGGGACAGTTTTCCAGCAGATAATAGGGATACCTTTGGGGATTAATTGTGCGCCACTTTTAGCAGATTTGTATCTTTATTTGCATTAAGGTTCATACAAGGGCTAGTTCAGCAAATAAACAGCCCGGTCCTTTAATTTCAGCTTCCGTTATATAAATGATGGTATAACCATCAAGAGACCACTAAAACAGCATCATACCTGGATCTATACCTTAACAATGACAACACTGGACGTCTTAAATCAAAACCTTTACGACAAGCGTGATGATTTCGACTTTCCAATAGTGGATTTTTGGTTTTTGAGCACTGCTAGTGCTTTAGTTTTGAGGCGTTCTTGTTCAATTTTGTTTTTTGTCTTTGTCTTAATTCGTGTTGGATAAGAATTGCCGTGATTTTGGATTTTTTTTTTATTTCGGAATTTCCCTTTCATCATGTTTGCTTCTGTATTCGATTGTCGATGTACTCAAATAGATTGAAGTATGTTCTTTGTATTATGTAACTTTTCTTTCTAACATGCATACCGCCCATGTCCTTCTTATTATTGTTACACTAAATGCCATAACTGGTTAAAGACAGCAATTACTGCAAAAACTTTTTTTCAAAACTGAACTCAATTTCACTTTCTGCAGATACAAAGTTGTTTTTTTTTTATTTTTTATTTCTGCTATATCTGAGCTTTAATTCCATAAATAAATTATATCTAAATAAAAAAGGACTAATCTATAAATGACCCTGTGCAATACCTGACACCTATCCGATCAGAAATATTGTCCACTCAAAAATAATTCAGTTTTTCTTTAGGTTTATCAAAAATGATTTAAGTGCGATTGGCTATAAATCATGTATGCAGAATTTGACGCCTTTGTAAAACCATCCTTCCAAGTTATGTTCCGAGTACACGTATGTCCGTTCGAGGTAATGTACATGGACTCTGAAAACCTGACTTGGGAAACGTAGAAAAACATATGCAAATGTCCATTTTAAAGCATATTGGAACATATTTGAACGTCCATATAAATGAAGGGGGGGGGTCATTTTAATTAAATTTGTGATCGCGAGTAATTAGGTTATGGAAATACAACTCAGCTTTCTATGTATGCTTTCTTTATTTTTTAGTTGTGGTGTAATTGTTCATCGGAGATTTTCTCATACAAATGCATTCTCAAAATTTAGCATTTGGTTTTCATGTTTTGTAAAAATTTAAAATATTTTTCTGGCTATCTGTATATATATTGATACATCTCCCGAGTTTTCTTGCCAAGTTTCCCCAAAATAAACTCGATGAGTGAATGGTGATCGCATATGTATTGTCTATTGGTCCCTTTGTCGTGCAACTGATGACAATGTTTGTAAGAGTACTTCGCCCGATATGTAATGTTTCTTGACGATCCCGCATCCATGATTAAAAGCAAGGATACATGAATGTGGCGTTGTTCATCATTTAGCTAACGATTCCCCTCAAACCAGTGCTAGGGGCTGTCTTGAGTTTACTGTGAAGTAGGATTGTTTGCTCTTTGTTAAAGGACTTATGGTGACTTCAAGATACAGAACAACAATGAAATCGAAGTTCCACTTCTAATCATCTATTTATAGGGATTTTGTACCGTGAATATTTACCCTATATCCATTATTTGTTCTCACAGCTTAGAGGGGTTCAGCGCCGACTACATTATGATAACATTTTTTGTTTGCTCATACATCGGCAAACGAAGGACGAAAGGGGGGTTCCAAAATCAAAAATCCAAAAATCACGGCAATTCATATTCTACACAGAGACAGTATGACAAAGACAAAACAAATAAACAAAACAAAGATGAGCAAGAACGCAACAAAACTAAAGCACTAGCAGTGTGAACCCCTACAAAAACTGAGGAATCATCTTGGTGCTCCGGAAAGGTACGCATGATCTGCTCCACACTGCCAGTGAAAAGTCCGGTTTTGTCACATTCGGTGTTTGTCAGTCCGGTACTCAACTCTGGATCTATCCAAAGATATCTCTTTCAAATCATGGTGACGACCGTAAAACTTTTGTAGTGACAATTGCAACAGTGACTGAACATACCTTTGATGAACATCTTCTGTCACCCTTTATAGTACAGAAAGACTGATGTACTAAATCCTGGAGTATTGACTCAAGCTCATCATGTGGAGTAGTAAATCAAATGTGTTGACAATGTTGCAGTGGTTGGGTTCAGTTGAAGATAGATATTCTAATCAATCTTTCGAGTTTTTTGAGAATCCACATCTGATTCACTCCACTTGTTCAGCATACCATATCACTATATATATATATATATATTTAGGCCATCTTTGACTGCAGTAAGTAATGAAGTTAGGAGCTTAGAAAGGGGTTTTGTTGTGCATTTTGGCAGACCCAGCAATATATCTCTGTTTGTACGGGCATTTATGTAACTTAGGTACCTAGTAGATACACGGCAGGTTGTTGTTCCGGGCTCTTCACTGAAATTGATACCAAAAGCTAATTTGTGATTATTTAGTTTGTCCTCTCTGGTTATAAGTGGGGTTGCCAAATGAATTGTCAATGCCCATCTCCTTCATTAAGCAGTCCATGTAGTACCTTTTGCAAATAAATGTGATGCTGTTTTGAGCCTTGTCAGCGGGTACAATGACATAATTGTCATGGAGAAAGGACAATATTTTTTTTTACATTTGGATCCTCGAATATGCTTTTTGAATTGGGGCTCATGGTTGTCTAATGGCGCCTCATTCGAGCTACAATTAATGACTTCATGGACCTGATCCAGTCGGATAGTGTTTCAACTTTTTCCTTCTCTCTCTCTTAGCCTATTGTTTGGCATATTCCTCAACTGCGTCCATGAATATTTTAAAGTTATATTTCCAATTGATGGGTTGGGGTTCACGATTTGGGAAGAGATCACGAAAAGATTTTCAGTCAAAGTCTCTACAAATACATGGTAATACCAAGCAATGGGACAACGCCTTTATAGCTGTTCATCTTCCAGTAACATCTAGGCCTTAAACAATGATATCATAGCAAGTTTTTGTAGGGTTTCTGTCCAATGAACATCATACAACATAGTAAGTTCAAGACGGTACTTAGCATCGATTTGATTGTCAGATGTCAATCAAACGCTTTATCCATGTTTCCTATTACTCATCGTCAACAAACTTGAAATTAACTACAATCGCTGTCATTGGTTGTCCGACAAAACCATTAATTTGAGAGAATCACAACATGATAATTATCGAGCCAAAAACTTTGCACATTAAAATAGTGACTTTGAGATGTGAGCACTCAAGACCGCACTAATCGGGGGAAATGTCCGTTGATTTTGTTTAATATGTGGTTACATCGGCGAAGGGTCCGTTGATTGGAGTAGGCTACGGGTCAGTTGATAGTAAATTTCAATTTATGTCTTGAAATTTTTTGATAAATTCTCTTTTAAGTCTACAAATAATCGTTATCTCATAAAATGCGTTTGTCTACCAGTGCGACTATCATTACGCTAGCGTACACTGTCACTGTTTTTAACATACATTTCAAAACATTGTCAGAAAACTAAAAGGCGATGATGTACCCTAGTACAATTTTGACAACAAATTCTACAAATATCAATCAGAAAAAGATATTTGTTCGGAAAAAGGTTTATTTTTGTACTAGACATAAGCTTAACTGTATGCACTCGGGTATTCTTTGTTCATTTTAAAGGGTTTAAAATGGTTATTACAAATTTTTTGTCCGTTAATGAGTTGGTTATATAATAAAAGACAGTTGATGAGTTTGTAGCCGGCAATGCTTTACTGTTCAAAAAGTGAAAGTGCCTTTTGCATATCCTTCGAAACAAAGAGAGGCCCATATTGTGTGATATTGGTCGAGGACTGATAACGGCAGGACGATCTGTGAAAACGCATTGTACAAATATTTACGATTGATAGCAGACTATCATAGGCCCAATACTCGGACTTAACTATTAACTGTTACTGTAGAGTAGGAATGTCGTCATTTGTTATTACTTTCGTTTGTTTCAAAGTTATACATACAATTAATATGTTTCCAAGGTTTGTGATTAATAAGTATTCTAAACCGTACGATAATGATATTGTCACGTGGATATTGTACTTGATATCAAGATAATTTTCAGTTTTACCTTAGACTGTAATTGCATCAACATACCCCACATAATACTGTTATACGGCGTATTTACTTCCTGACTAGATACGATATTTCAAACTATTATCCCATCACGATTCACCTCTCAGAGAATTGTTGAAAGTACACGGTAAGTACAAATCAACGGCAGTAGAATACCGAAGGAACAAGGGAAGCGAAGACTACAAAAATCGAAATCCGAAGACATGGCAAAAACGTTTATGAAATAAGTAACTATTCAAATATTAACCAATGAACGTATATATTCGATGATTAGATCATAATGCATTTCAATTACAAAATATATACTAGTATCTGCCATATTCATAATCCTTTATTGTTAACGTAGATCTATAATTCCAGTTTAGGGTTAGCCAATAACTGCTTAATCTTAGCAGTTAAGATTTTTTTATTTGATATTTGACTGAAGTGGTGGTCCAACTGTCAGCCAAAAAAAAAATGTCAGCCGAGTGAACTAAAATAAATATTGAAGACCAGAAAAATCTAGAAGGAATCAAAAACTTTGTAGTTTTTTATGAATTTTTACATAGAAAAAAAATCAGAAAACCATTGCTGACCCGTAAGCCGATTCTATTTGAAACCTTACAATATCTAATTTTTTTTGTAAATTTTGTTGAAAACTAAGGAGTATCTCCCTCATGCAAAGCTCTGTCCTTACCTGATTTTGGCTTTACATTTAGATCATATTGGTTTTTTGTTCTCTATCAGTTTTCAAACATCTTTGAGTTTATGGTCTTCCAAACGTTTAGATTTTATCTGCACTGAAGAGACATAAGTTGTCGAAATGCGCACATGCAGAATTATAATTTACAGTAACTTCGGTGTTCTGTCAACTGTAAACATTAAGAAAGTTATACTATACATGTAGGTCATTAGGGCACTGAGTATTATGTTCCAAAAAATCTACTGCTTGAGAATATGAAAATAGCTAAAATGAAAGCCTTTATTTGTTACTGCGAAGATATGGTAATACAAGGATATCATATTGTGGCACAGAGTGAACTTCGAGTAATTCAGGAAATAGATTTGTTGACATTGTTGAAAAGAAATATAGTTACAAATTTTTTAATGTAAGTAAATACCTTATACTTATTCTCTGCCGAGGTGAAATATCCCGGCACTGCAATTTTGTTTTTTGGAGGATATGAGACCGTATCCATGTGGTGGCCTAAAACGACTTTGAAACAAAACTACGGCACTTCTATCAGAATAAAATTGTTAATCGGGCTACACAGCGGACTGGAACCAAACTTGTGGCAGTAGTCATTGGCTGGTTTCTTTTTAAAAACGCGTGAATATATATAGTTCAAACAAGAAAGCTCCAGCAGGAAACTTAGTTTAACATTGGACGTTATAAGAAAACGTATACAAAGATCTTCTCTCGTGATACTACATAGTCAATTACAACAGACTTTTTTACTTTTTACAAATGTCACACATTGAACTCTATCGGAAATAATTCATGGGTACTTTCTGAAGCCGCAAAACCAATTGGAACCAAACTTGGTCGCCATAATCTTCGAATTGTCACTTTTCAAAATGTGTCCAACAAGTCTACACCTCATCCATATGGCAGCAAGTTTGTTTAAAATAAAAAAACATTTCTTCGTTAGCAACCTGGCCAAAAGGAACAAAACCCGGTGATTTAGTCCTTAGTTGGCCTTTAAAATGTGTCTTTCAAGTCGTCACCTCATCTTAGATGGCAGCGAAGGGAAAAGATTAACGCTGGACTCTATTCAAATAGATAACACAACGATCTTCTCCAGTGAAACTGCATGAATAATTGGAACCAAACTTGTTGAAAACGGGCTTTTGTTTTCCCGTAATTTTTAGTTTTTAATTTAGATAGAAACCAGGGATCTCCTCTGAGACTACTCTGAGGAACCAACCCTCTAAAATCAGAGAATGAATATATCATGCAGAACTCGATATCGGAAACCAGATTTCCTAAAGGTTAAATGCAATCTATAAAAGACTCATTTTTGATTCTGTGGACTTCTAATTTCAGAAATATGATATTTCAAGTAAATGGTGTACAAAATGATTACATGTACCTGGAATAGGTAAATAATCATTAAATACTCGGTTAAAATTAAATACAGAGGTTACTGTAAATAACAAAATAACGACGTTACTGTTAAATGTAGCTACTGCAGATGGCCATTCCGACACCTTATTTTTTCAGCGCAGATCAAATCTAAATATTTTGGAAAACTATTAACCAAAAGATGCTTTAAAACTACAAAAAATGCTTTTTAATATTCTAAAATTTAGTTGGAAGCTGGCTCACAAATTCAAATGCAGATCAAGAAACCAACAGACGAAACAGGTAACCGACCCTGGACATTGCTCAGTGGTATTGATATTCATGATTTTCAAATCGAAATTTTACTTTTCGGGAATGATGACTACGATGACCAGACAAACTCAGCTATATTTTCAAAAGGCTCGATCATATATCAATCAAACTAAACGAATTTAAGGTACAGGTCAGTTCTAGATCTCAGTCACACTCTTCTTTTGTCTTTCTTTTCTCGTCTTGAGCTATTCTTTCAACACATTGTTTCAAAAAATGTTAATTATCATGATAATTTTTATTTGCCTTCCTGTCGTTTGAATATATGTTGCACTAAGTTGGTACATGTATAACTTGTGTCCAATCGTTTTGTTTCTTTGTAATAAAATATTATTAAACTAAAAACAACGGATAATAACCCTCATGCTTCGACTCTGCTTCGGCAAACGACATTACAACTTTTAGATTTACTCTCAACTGACCTAGTTAACCAGGGCCTTTTGATTAACTGACTTAGTTTTCGATAATTCTTGATTATCTTCATAAATACAAATCAGTTCTTTATGTTGTTAAGGCAGTGTGTGCTACTTATTCATATGTTTCATAGGATAATAATAAATGTGTGTTTCCTGTGGCATTTTTCTCATAAAACACTAAAAACCGAAGTTTGTTTACATCTGTAAAGGTCAAAATATAGTGGTGAGTAACACGCCTTTCTGAAATACGTGTAAATGGTGCAATGTCCACAAAAAATGTTATCACAACAATATTTACACATTATTTTTACATTGGTAGACGCATTCATTAGTTTCCTATAAATTGCATGCGTTATGAAAAAGCAAAATTTTGATTAACATTTATGTTGATATTACGATAAATTCTGATCAACTGACTTTAACCTACTTCAATAAACGGACCCATCACCGTTATAACCACATATAAAAGAAAATCAACGGACAATTCATCCGTTTAGCCGAATGACCAGTGTGAAGACAGGTGGTCAGAAATACGAAAATGAATAATAATAAAATGACAAAAATGAAAGTATGATGGTGTATCCATGAAATAACTGAAGAATAAAGAGAACTACTACATCATTGGCACGGGAAATCTGTTGGAGAGAATAAAAACTGAAAGGAGTGCACGTCCCTATGTGCGCATGAGACAAATAACCTACATGGTAAAACCAAGCAATGGATCCAAGCTAAATTGTTATTTATAACCCTTTTGCTCATCATAAATATATTGTTTTACACGGAAGACTACAAATAAATTTCGAAGTGAAGAATACCTACTCATTTATGTTAAAATCTTTGTCACAAGACTTCACATTAGGCCCTAACAATAATACAGTAGCAGAATAAAATATATTCAAGCAGTAACAAAATGGTTACCTTAGGTGCGTTTCCAACAGTTCTATGCCTTCAAAATGCTGACGTGTACCGAATGTTTACCTTCCTTTACGGTCATGAAAACAGTCAAATCCCTTATCAAAAAAGAATATTTTATACACTGGCTTTAATACCTGGTTTAGTCTAGTTTCAGATCAGTTTTCTGGAAGTATATCGATTTCTTTAACGTAAAAGTGAAACCGAAAGTAGCAGAGCTATTGATTTATAGAAATCAATTCGAAATGATGCACACTAAATCATTGAATCCAGTAAATAGTGCAGTGTAGACTAGGTTCTATAAACTAGAGGCTCAAATTAGCCCGAATCGCTCACCTCGCCATTGGTCTAACACATTTTTTTCACAGGTGAGGTGGCCGTTTAAATTAGCAAGTTGCACAATACTGCCTCATAAGGGTCCAATGTTAGGGACTGGTCAAAATTTATCAATACATAGGACCGGTGCAAACAGCGGTGGGACATGCATTTTTTTCAAAGTATAAGGGTATGGGACCAGGATTTTTTTTGCAGCCAAAATGTGTATGGGACCTTAACATTTTTAGATAAGATCTCTGAATGCAAAGACAAAATTAATATGCACATATTCTTTTTGCATTCAGTAATTTTCTATATAGACACTTTCGGTATAGGATAACTAAAACAGCCTATTCTTTCCTGTTGAAACTTTTTAAGCCAAAATCTTAATTGTTCTGCTCACATTAAATATTTTATTTAATTTCATACCATAAAAGACTAAATTTGATAAATAGTTGCTCATATAATTTCAATGTTGTGCATGATTTAGACATTATTGGTATGGGATAACCAACTATGAAAAATGGTCATTCTTCAAAACTGTAACTTTTTTGAAGAAAATCTTAATTGTTATACCCACTTTATACATTTTATTTACTTTTCACACCATAAAAGACCAAATTGATAAAAAAAACTGCCAATATAATAATTTGTTTTTTGCATTACTATAATACATGGATATAATACATTCGACTTGATGAGTGCCCTGTGTTTGTCTATATGTTGTAGTTGTCCACTAGCTTAAGACACTAGTGCTTTTGTCGGGCAAAGGATGACAGTGATTGTAAGAGCACTTTGCCAGTTTAATTGATGTTTGTTGACAATCCCGCACCCATGACCAAGAAAGACATGGATGTAGCGTTGCTCGACAATTAGCAAAGAATTCCGCTTAAACCGGTGCTAGGGGCCGTCTTGAACTTACTATGAGGTATGAGCAAAGCTCATTGTTGAAGGCCTCATGGTGACTTCAAGATGAAGAACAACAATAAAAGCGTTGTTCCTTTGCTTGTTTTTTACCATGTATTTGTAGAGACTTTGTCTCATGTGCATTTACTCCATACCCTTTTATTCACCATATGGATTTAGACATTATCGGTATGGGATAACAAACTTGAAGAAAAACTTAATTGTTATACCAACTGGCAATATAATTTCTATTTTTTGCATTACTATAGTACTTGTGGATTTAGACATTATGGTCATTCTTCAAAACTGTAACTTTTTTTAAAAAAAAATCTTAATTGTTATACCCACTTTATATATTTAATGTACTTTTCACACCACAAAAGACTAAATTGAAAAAATTAAATGCCCATATAAATTCAAATTTGTTTCTTCATTCCTCCAATACAAATGTACATGGTGCTAGGGGCCGTCTTGAACTTACTATGAGGAATGAGCAAAGCTCATTGTTGAAGTTTTCATGGTGACTTCAAGATGAAGAACAACAATAAAAGCGTTGTTCCTTTGCTTGTTTTACCATGTATTTGTAGAGACTTTGTCTCATGTACATTTATTCCGTATCCTTTCATTCACCATGGAACAAGACATATTATCAGAATAAGATAACCAGCTATAGAAATTGATTATTATTCAAAAATTGCAACTTTTCAAAACATAATCTTAATAGTTTAATTTACTTTATATATTTTATTTACACTTCACTCCAAAAAGAAAAGACAAAATCAGATAAAAAGTTAGACATATAATTTCTATTTTTTTTTCTTAATTACCCGGTACTCAAAATTTTAGGATAATCAACTACAAAAATGGGTAACTTTCATCTATTATATATAATTCTTTTGAATATTTATGATTTTTCTCACATTAATTATTTTGCTTTTTATACCATAAAAGAGATAATAATTGTTATGATTTCCCATACAATGACAATTTAAACTTTTTTGTTATATCCCACCAACAATCAAAATAGAATTTCTCATTTTTTCAAACATACATGGGACACCAACTTTTTTTGTACGACAACAGAATGGGACATCGATTTTTTTTATTTGTGTTACCATGGGACCGCAACTTTTTTATCGAACATTTTTTGTTTTGCACCGGTGCTATGCCTTAATCAATTTTGACCGGTCCCTTAAACTAAGATCTGCGTCCATATTCAGTGACAGCCATTTTGGATTTGAGTCATTCTACCGAAAGTGCAGGTTTTTTGTCCACGATGTTGAAATAGCAATATTGATGGAATTCGTTGTTTTTTTTCACCTGGCAAAGAATGTTTTGGGAAGGTAACCTTATTTTCTTCCATTAGATGCATTTTTATTGACTTTTTAATAATAAAAGTAATATTTTAAGGAGTTTAATTACCCAGCAAACCCGGAAAATGGTTTGTAGATTATCAAACTTCACAGACGCATAAAAATTGACCAACGAATAACAAGTCCTATTAATTATGTCCAAATATAAGAATAGAACAAAAAGAAACAAAAAATGACAGGGGTACTCGATATTAAGTTATTTTGTATAAGATTTAAAGGTTTTTAGGTCTGTCCAGACTTTAAAATTCCTTGCTGTTACCATGGAATAATTTCATGTTTACTAAAACACCGATCTGAGCCTGACGATTTAACCACAATGCACCTGTAGAAATTCACAACCTGCAGCAATTGGAACATGGGACAGGTTTGTAGAGCACACAAATTTAAAATCTTAAGACATCAAAGGTAGGATTTACTGCTATAGTACATTTTTGATTTCAGTGATGTTACAAGCTTTTTTACAGTAAGAACGCATATCTTTTGTAGAACATTACACTGTATGAAGTATAATGTGGGTACATTAAAAATAACATTTAAAGATTGTGAAGCAATCAAAGGCTTGAAAAATATCGAAAAGTTCAATTATGTTACCTTCTGTCCTGTCACCCTTCATAAAGTAACAGAAGGAAACAAAATTGAATTTTTTCAATGTTTTTATTTCATTTAAAAACTAAACAAAGGGTCGTATTAACGAATGCTTTAAGCAATTATGATAGCCACATATTTCAATGCTTTCTGATAAGATTTAGAAATATTATAGTGTACAAAGTAGAAAAAACTCGGATAAAAGTAACAGCACAGAATCTTAAGATGTAACAGGATGGAATACAGAACAGTTAATTACAAATTTATACAGGACGTAAAAGGATTTGTTAAAGGGGAGTATACTGAATATTTTTTTTTTAATTTTTCAAACAAAATATGTTTACTAATCTACACAACCAGAAAAAAAAGGAAAATTGAATTTTTATGAACAGTAACAGTACGGAAAAAAATTGGTAACAGCACAAAATAAAAAAGTAACAGGAAGGGATAAATCTTCCGTCCTGTTACTTATAGTCCCTTTGCTACAGTGAATTCTTTGCTGTTACTGTTATTAAATTTGCAAATTTATTCTAAAGATCTTATTAACTAAAATAATATTGCTTTGTGAATAAAGCTTAGAGCATTCTCTACCAGATAACTTCATCTCAGTTTGCAAATCTAGAAAAATGGCTGAATCATTAACCAAATTGGAGCAATGCTTACCGAACGTCATAGATACTGGAAACAGGTATATTTTTCTATAATTATTTATATTACAGGTGATTCAGAATATATTTTATCAAATATAATCATTTCTCCAACGTTTATCAAAGAAAAAATAAATTCATACTGTCTCTTCCGCCTGGTTGGGACATTTTAAAATGTTGATCATATTGGTAACAGGATGGAATGTTCATGCTAGTTCCTTTTATTTTTGTTACTATAGCAACCGGTCAGGTGAAAAATACAAATTACAGATAGTAGTTTTATGAAGCTGAATAATCCTTCTTTCGTTTAAGATATTAAAGTGTTCATTTAAACCAACATTATTTTTGAGTTTTCTTGCAAAAAAATCTGCAGTTTCGATAGAATGACTCATTTATAGATTCAAATCTAGATAGTTTCCTATTTCTATATAACTAAATAGATTGTATAAGTCAGCAATAACAAGACATTTAAACATAAATTGTCAAAATCTCGCCAAATCAGTCATAATTGGGAATTGTTCATTCGTAAAATACGTCAAATTCGGACAAAGTTTGTTATACTGCCCAGCTAGCATTGCTGTCTATCTGGCACTTCATGGTGATGGTACTCTGGTGTGAACTGGTTTTCTTGTGAACGAGTATCTCTAGTAATCTCGTCTTTTTTTAATTTGCTCTTATGCTTTTTAAGAACTTAAGGGGAAAACGATTTTATTTTCGGGAGGGGGGGGGGCTTGGGTAATTTTTTTTAGAATAAATATTTATAATAATTTCCATATCGATCTCGAACATTTAGTTACACCAAATCAAATTATTTATTTGTATTTTCATATTTTTTTTTCAATACAAAACTAAATTGTTTATTTTCGTGACAGGTAGGATTGATGTACAATGTATTTATTTTCACTTGCACCAAGATTAAATTATTTTTTACGAAATCGCCCAAGGCACCCCAACCCCCTTCCGGAATAAAATGGTCGTCCATATAGATGATATATCCTGACAAGTGGTTCTTGATACAATCAGTTTATTTGTGAAAATAAAGAAAAGACTTAACACAATGCATAAATCCAATTTGAGTTAAAAATTAAATACACATCCGAATTCCTGTACAATATAATTGTGAATCATGAAATTCTTATATTAAATACCATTGATTTGTCTATAAATAATTAGGACGAACACAGTTTGATACCCACTGACTAGAGAACTTCATTTACAGGACTCGGAGACAAAGATATAGGGCTGGCATTTTTTTAGCCCTGTTTTATATTAACTTTTTATACTATATAAGACCTGAGCTGATTCAGAGTTAGACCTATTACAATAATTTTAACGAATCATCAGAGTTAAAATATTTTCTGTAAAATCCTAAGACCTATGAGGTAATGTAATGTGGAAAAAGTACAGTATTTCATTAGGATAGTGTTTCTCCCAATGTCCAAATTACATCATAGTGTAGCGCCTCATTGTTGGAT
>MJUU01046408.1:19771-30242 GCA_002080025.1 Modiolus philippinarum | reverse complement strand
GTAATCAAAGTGGGAATTTTCTCAGGAGGGATGAAAAAGGTCGATATGAGCAGTTTGTCGTTATAGACAGGGAGTTGCTAGTACAGGTTCGACTGTAAAAAATTGCCTTAAAATTGAAAACAAAGTCCCATAACTCTTGCAAGAAAAATCGAAATTTCACAAAAAAGTATACAGATCGTGAGGTCATTACATCCAATACCTCTACAAAGTTTGAAGTTAATTGGCCGAAGGGTTGTCAAGTTAGAGCGTGATGTGTAAAAAATTGCCTTAAAAACAAATAAAGTCCCATAACTCTTGCAAGAAAAATCGAAATTTCACGAAAAAGTATACAGATCGTGAGGCCATCATATCCAATACCTCTACATAGTTTAAAGTGAATTGGCCAAAGGGTTGTTAAGTTACAGCGGGACATGTAAAAAATTGCCTTAAAATTGAAGAATAAAGTCCCATTACTCTTGCAAGAAAAATGGAAATTTCACGAAAAAGTATACAGATCGTGAGGCCATCATATCCAATACCTCTACAAAGTTTGAAGTGAATTGGCCAAAGGGTTGTCAAGTTAGAGCGCGACATGTAAAAAATTGCCTTAAAATTGACGAATAAAGTCCCATAACTCTTGCAAGAAAAAAGGAAATTTCACAAAAAAGTATACAGACCGTAAAGCCATCATATCCAATACCTCTACAAAGTTTGAAGTGAATTGGCCAAAGGGTTGTCAAGTTGGAGCGCAACATGTAAAAAATTGCCTTAAAATTGACGAATAAAGTCCCATAACTCTTGCAAGAAAAAAGGAAATTTCACAAAAAGTATACAGATCATGAGGCCATCATATCCAATACCTCTACAAAGTTTGAAGTGAAATGGCCATAGGGTTGTCAAGTTGGAGCGCGACATGTAAAAATTTGCCTTAAAATTGACGAATAAAGTCCCATAACTCTTGCAAGAAAAAAGGAAATTTCACGAAAAAGTATACAGATCAAGAGGCTATCATATCCAATACCTCTTCAAAGTTTGAAGTGAATTGGCCAAAGGGTTGTCAAGTTAGAGCACGACATATGAAACGGACGGACAGACGGACGGACAGACAATCGGACATCGGTATACCATAATACGTCCGTCATTAGATGGGCGTATAAAAACCACATAAGCATAATATGTGATTTTGCTTATTAAAAGCATGATTTTGTAAAAGGGGACCCCTACAGCACCACCTTCTATTACAAGATCATTTGTAGTTACCTCTTTGGATCTTTAGTTTCTGACAGAATTTCCAACAATTCATCATTAGACAAGAAGAAGAACCTTGGGAAGTACAATCTCTTCTTCTCTAAGTAGTCATTCAAACCCTGAAATATATATACAAATCACATTTACATTTTTACTGTGTTTTGAAGAATTAACTAGTTTTTATTTTATTAACACATAATCCACTGTGTCCATCATCAATGTTCAATTCCTAGTCCTCAGTTAATTATAAAAATTGCTTCCACCTATTTCAAAAAGACCTTCAGACAATTTTCTTTTCAGCTGATCAAATTATGTGTTAAAATGAATATAGCATTTTCAAAACATATGATTCATATCACATTAACTAAGTCAGTTACCTTCTGAATCAATTCCAGTAATTCATTAGATTTTTTCAAACCCTCCAACATCTTTTCAATCTCAATAACTGCCAGGACGTGTTTGTCGATGTTTACTTTCTTCATCACTTCTTTCCAGTTTTTGTCTACGGTGGTAAACCTACGTCCTTCCTCTGGCATCTGAGCCATGATATCGGGAGAACTGAAGATAGGTTCCAAATACAGCCAGGTCGCCTGTACTTTAAGCCATTCATCCAGAATGTCCTGTAACAGGATCAGTTTACCTTCCCATTCTCTGAAGAACAAAAATATACATTTATTCAATATATATGTACACTTGCTGTTGCCTCCCTGTCTGGAAAGATTGGACCAATCCCAAATTTTATTTATGTTTTAGAAGCATTTTTTTTATTTTTAAATTTCCAGACTGAAAATTTTGTGCAAAATACAATTCATTAACCATGACTCATAAAATTTGAAGATGAAGACTATGTATATATATTTTTTTGTCTACACATGTCATAAAATTTGAAGATGAAGACTATGTTTATATTTTTTTTCATCTAGACGTTATCAAATTAGCATGACTTATTTTATCTACAATATAGGTCCGTAGAACTGGTAATTACAACTGAAAATTAGTCCAGTATGATCTTAGACTCTTGTTCAATTTTGAAACTTCTGATTATATGAATGTACATAATGTAACTCTATTTGATGCAATACTATCAAAATGTATAACGCACAAATTAAAAGATCTTAATCATTAGTCAGATTTTTGAAGTTTTAAGTGGAAGATTTATCAGAAATGCAAAGTCACATGACCCTGTTGATACTAGATAATAGACTTACTTGATTTCTTCCTCGAATGGTTTGATAAACGGAGAACCCCTCATTGTCTGTGTCTTGACTATGTGATCATCCAATAACAGCTGAATATCATCTACAGATGACAATATACTGGTACCAGTGTCTCTGTATGGAATGGTTACCAATTCCATCTAAAAACAAAAACAGATATATAGCCAAATGAAAGACATCAATTTTTATTTAAAACCATTAAAATCTAGGGAAATTCACCCAAAATAAGACGCATGGCAGAATTCAAATTATGCAGTCAGAATCAGTCTCTTTAAGCTTTATCTTTTTGTAAATAGGACAAACAATAATATTTTAGATACAGCTTGCGAAAATAAACTCTGGTGTAAAGCTCTCTCCTTCACATTTCATATTTTTCTTTCTGTTAGCCTCAAGCAAACCTGATGATACATAACTTATCAAATAAAAGGTAGAATTGTGCACTACTGGTGCCTAAGCTAGAAGTCATTGGCAATTTACCAGACAGAAAAGTCAAAACTATTGGGGTGTCCCATAATCACAGAAGATAAAATTTGTATAAGCACTTAAGGTCAATGAATGTTTTTTATAGTTTTGTCTTGTCAGTGTAATATAGTTTTGACAGTAAAATTATGACTAATTGTAATATTTAAGACACAATATAAATAATGACTTGCTGTAATATTCATGACATAATATTATGATTTATAATAATATTATGGACTTACAGGACCCCATTCATCTTTCATTTTTGCCAAGGCCTTCTCCA
This sequence comes from Modiolus philippinarum, assembly GCA_002080025.1. NCBI lineage: Eukaryota > Metazoa > Mollusca > Bivalvia > Mytilida > Modiolidae > Modiolus > Modiolus philippinarum. The sequence goes on along the minus strand of MJUU01046408.1, from coordinate 27,053 downwards.
ATGAGTATTCCTTACTAGCAGCTTCACTGATGGATTCGAATTTAGGTATAAACTGATCTAAACTCATCTCTACAAACTTCTTCAGATTGTATGTTTCATCTGGACGTAATGGTGGATCAATGTTACATATTTCTGATATCTGATCCCAATGACGATCTCTCATACCAGGATTAAACAGGGTCTGGATGAGTGGCATGTTTTCTCTAAATTCTTCCACTGTACTTTTCACCTAGAAAACAAGACACTTTTGTTATTTACAGTTTTGTAAAACCATAACATTTTAATGTTGTAAGAATATAATTACAACAGTAAAGAAATAACTTCAGCCTTAGAGTAAAACCTTAAAGAAATAGAGTCATAATAGAGTGGCTTGACATGAAATAGCTCACGCAATGGATCTCTTGAACCCTTTTCATTGACTCTTTGTTCCAGCTTAAACAGCTTTAACACAGTTCAGCCTCAAACAAACTTCTAGCTTGAACTGTTTTCACCTGTTCCTAGGATGTTAGAGCCATCAAGTCTGACTGTAGAATGTCAGAGCATATCTTCAATAATTAATAACATTGAATTGAAAAAAATGTTTAAAATCATACAGGCACTATATTTTGGCTTGAAATAAAAAATCCATGTTAATATGTAGACCTATCTTTGAATCAACGGGTCATAGAAATTTTTTGATACTTTCGAAGCACCATAAAAGCAAATGATTACAATAACATTTAACTCCAGTTCATTACCTTTCCAGCAATTTTCTTGGCTTGTGGTACAGAGTCAAACTGCTTCTCCAGTTTGTACAAAGATCTCCAGTAGTTACCAACTTCATTTTCTACATCATCTGGATCTACACCTGACATAGGACCAGTCATCCAATCACTGAATAGAAAGAGAATCAGGATTTATCAACTGGAAGTTCAGTATCTAAACATTTATCAAGTTTCTAAAATGACATCATTCAAATACTTTATGTTCAAATCCTTGGCTTATAATTCACATTATTTTCATTCACTGACAGTTTCTAATTTTCTATAGATTTAAAATTCCCCTCCCCTCCCACTACTTCAACCCCCTAAATAAACTTAATAACTGAGCTATCCTAAAGTTAATTATCAAATTTGAATGGAACAACAGCAGTAGAATACCAAAGGAACAAAGGAGTGGAATTTACAATAATTCGTAAAGGTTCCGTGGAACCTGGTGTCTCGCCTGCTCACTCCGCTTTCATTATAATTTGGCCTATTATTAAGATGTTGTTACTAAAAATTCTAAGAAATAACTGGTCCTTGATAGTATCAGGAAATTTACCAAAATTGGAACCAAAAATTTTTGAATCCTAACCATTGGCAATATAAGTTTTGACAAAAATTCATCCAAAAAGCATGGTTGCTAAAAAGAATTTCAAAAAATTGCTCGTCTTTGACTCAGTTTGAGAGTATCAGGAAATTTACCAAAATTGGAATAAAAATTTTTGAAATCTAAACATTGAAAAATTTTGTTAATACTAAAATTCAATCAAAAAGCATTGCTGCCTACAAGAATTCCCAAAAATTGCCTGTCTTTGGGAGTTTCAGGAAATTTACCAAAATTGGAATAAAAAATTTTTGAAATATAACTTTTGAAAAAAATTGTTTGTACTAAAATTGATCCAAAAAGCATGGTTGGGAACAAGAATTCCCAAAAACTTCTGGTCTTTGAGAGTTGCAGGAAATTTTCCGAAATTGGAACCATATTTTTTATTATTAAGTTTCAGAAATACATTGTATGTCTGGTATGAAAAATTGCTTAAATATTTGATTGTATGCAAAAATTTCAAAAATTGTTAAGTCTTGGACATTTTCAGGAAATTTACCAAAGATGGAACCAGAATAAAATTCTGAAAGTTTATTGCTTATCTATAGACTACATGCAACAATTCTATGCCAAAATTAAATTTCCAAAGTTCCAATTTGTTTAAACTTTGTTGATATTATGGACCAAACTGAAAATTTAGTCATATTCATTGATGCGGAAAATATAGGTCAAGGTGACATAATTCTGGTATGGATGTAGGTTACTACTAAAGATGTAACCAATTACCAATCATCATCTGTCCATGGCATGTAGGTGTTGAGATATAGTGGAAACAAAAAAATTTTATTCAAAAAAACTAAGTCCAACAAATGGCAAAATATGGAAAAATTGGAATTAATTTTTTTTCAAAAATATACTTGGGATTCAATAATGAAGTTGTACTGAATATTGCATCAAAAATTCATTGCTATTGAGCAAGATTTCAGAAAGTTATTGAAGTTCAAAAAAAGTTTAACATTTGGGTTAACCAAATGTTGACGACGACACCGACGCCGACGACGGAATCTATGGTCGCTATGTCTCGCCTTCGCGACATTTGTCGCAGGCGAGACAAAAATTATTCCAAAGACACGGCCATAACGAGGAAACAGAAAACAATGATGTATGACAGATACAAAGCACAGAAATAGAAATCACACCATTCAAAAATGTAACTCACTTGTGTTTGTTCTGGAATTCCACTGTCATTTCATACAGATTACAGTATGGCTTCAGTGTGTTTAGGATAGTCTGCCTCTGTGGATATTGTGTGGTCTGCCAGCCAAAGGCTTCTTCTTCATTGTTAAATGCTTCAATCTAAAACACAGGATTTCATATTCACAATTATATATACCCAGAAAATCTATGTGAAAGGTAAACTCAGAGTTTGAATGTTTTTCTTTTTTATGAGCAAAATTTGACTGTTTATATTACATCTAACAATTTGAGAATGCTTCTTTGAGTTATGGATTTTATGGTTCTTATTGCACATATTCCATTCAGGAAAATTATTTGACAATCATAAAAAATAGATAATCTAAGGAAATTATTTCATAATACAATACCAAAAGTAGACAAATTTTAAATTGGCCAAAATCAAATGTGATAAGAAACATCCTGTCAGAAACCTTTGCATCAGTTTTTTTAATCTTTTTTGAAACTGCATGTACTCAAATTATTTCATTTTGGATATACATGTAAGTCAATGCTTTCATATCAAAGATAAAATGACAGGGTCACATATTAATTATGTATCAAGACAAAAATGACTAAAAAATCTATGAACTGTTAACACAAGGATTACCTTTTCGGCAGCTGCCTGTAGTTTAGCATCCAAGTTCTGTGATTTCTTCAGATATTTGTTGATTTCAGCCAAGTCACCATAAGTAGAAAATTCTTCCACTTGTTTCTGGTAGCTTTCCAATTCTTCCTGGAATCGTTCTCTTCTCACCTGAAAAATGTACAACAAAGTTTCAAAGCAAGAAAAATGTTATGATAAGTAGCTCCTTTCATCATGCTATTTCAATTCCTTCCTTTATTCAGGACTCCTATAGAAAGGAATATTTTTCAATGTCCATCACATCTTTTTTCTTTAATTAAAAAATTGATATTTAACTCAAAATCTATGTATGAATTTGTGGCATTTGATTATAATTTCCGGCCATTGTAAGTGTTTCCTGTTAGCTTCTCTATATTAATGATTATCATTCTGACGGAGAGGTTGATTTTCCTATGAATATCATTGTGAACAGATGGCATTGAGTGATTTCTTTTTTTCTATGAATATCCCAGAGATTAAATGGGGATTGAACTTTTCACATTCTATTAATAGGTGTATTATTTTTGTGGATCACTTTCAGAAATTTGCCCTTTTATTATATATCATGTTATCTACCTTTAAACTGAATTGACAAGCCCAACAAAATTCAGAGGAAATAAATATAGCAATTTAGAAAATTTGCAGAAGAAATTGAATTCTGTTTTTTGAATACTTAATTATGTACCAATTCCTTCACCACTACACACCTTAAGTGACTCCTCATATTGACTTCTCTTTTCAGCGACTATAACTTTATGTTCATTAAACACAGCAGGCATCCTACGATTCCATATAAACACTCCAGCGTTTAACTTTAGATCAGCTGATTGGAATGTAGTGTGATCGAACAAGAATGTTAGTCTGTCTTTTGAATCGATCAGTTTTTTCTCTAGTTGATAGATAATGTCTGATTCTACTTTCTCTATGTAAGCTTTAAGTTCCATTAACTGTTCAGTGTTAGCTGGAGTTGTCAAAGCCTTTTGTGCAATTTCTTCATACTCCTTCTTCAATCTGAAAAATAACAAGTTTTAATTGAGTATATACTGTTTATGAACAGTGGATTTATCTAAACATTAATAAACTGAAACTGAAGTTAACTGAGTTCTACACATATACAGTTACTTTAACAAATTTTACCTCTTCAAAGCTGTTTATGAACAGGGGATTTATTCATACAATAATAAAATATTTCAGACGTTTACTTCGACAACATGTGACTAAACAGATATGGCCATATTAGGCCAAATAAAAAAATAGGTGTGGTTCCGGTCACTCCTCTGAAAAAAATAGGGTCGGTAGGTCGGGATTTTTTTTTATTTTATCTTTTTATTTTTTTTTTTTTGAATCATATATAATACTTAACACTATAGGTTGTTATGAAGTGGAAAATTCCTAACAGTTATAAAGAGAAGGTGTATTTCCACCAAATTTATATTTTCATATCATAATCTCGAATATTTCTTTAGCTGCCATAACTTTTGAGGATGTCAACAAACCATGTGATCGGTAAAGTGTCGATATAGCTGACAATCTGCTATTTATATCACATTGACATTGACAATATTTTATTCACAGATTCAACAGATGTAAAAGAAGAGGTTTAAGTCTCCTTTAAATTTATCCTGCAACAGTTTAATAGGCTCTGAAGCCTCTTAAATATTTAATAACATGTGAAATAAATACAGATACGACAGTCTGCGTTGAATCGTTCCGAATTTATGATTGCACGAAAACTTCCTGATGGGAAATAACTTCAATTTTCGCGGCGTTTGAGCTCGTTTCTCATCAAATACTTCATAAAAAGGTTCCGATAATGTTAATAAACACTCTGCTAGTTGATAAACTATGATAATACCTATTTACAGTTTCAAAACAACTACGATCTTGCCACTGATCTCTACTTAAACTTTGTCAGTCAAAAGTGGCCATTAAAACTAGGGTCGGTCGTTTTATTTCTATTTTTTTTTTACTTTTTGGGCGAAAAAAAAGTCTAGGGTCGGCAGGAGAAAATAGGGTCGGTCGGGTGACCGGAACCACACCTATTTTTTTATTTGGCCTTAGCATATCGGACTGATATGGCCATATTAGCCCAGACTGATAAAGGGTTATCAGCCTGGGTATGTTCGGTAACTCTAATTGGCGGTATGTAATAATAAGATTAAGACATGAATTTCTCTGATTCTAGTCATTTGAAAAAGAAGTTTGTATCCGTCTATTAGTTCCCACATGTTCTTTTTGTAGACTTTTCCATATCAGCACGGTTTTCATCCCTCGACCCATATCAGTCCTCAGCTGGAGCCTAGGGCTGGTATGGGAGTTCCTTGATGATAACCAAGCCAATATGGAAAAAGCCATGTATTAATCTCTATTTACTATCTTATCCATCAGAATTTTCATCATTTCTGTTTTTCACAATGTAATACCTTTCATTAGCCTCCTTGTGATCTGTTAACATCTTGGATAGTAGTTTCTGACACAAGTTCTCAGCTCTTTTTGTCAGAGTTCTAATCAGTTCCTCACAGTTTACTTCAAACATTCCAAGTCTGATAATCTGTTAAATACACATCATTTTATAAATTTGTATAGACATAAGAAGAATTACATCAACCAATCTCACAACCAACAAGACAAAAATGAATATAAAATCACAGAGGGTAAAAAGGATGGGGTAGCACAAATATGAGGAAATCAATAAAATCAGGGGATTATTAAACATCTGAAAATTTAAACTGCTTGGACTGCCATATGGTTTTAAACTTACTTTCATAATACTCAAAGAATCTCCAATTTTCTTCTAAAAAGTATACATAGCTTTGAATAATGAATTACAAATTCTTAATTTTTAATTATTTGCCAAGGTTGATTTTAGAGTAGAAGAGATCTATTTCAGATCCATTTCATTTTATTTGTTTTAAATACAAAACAAAGAGTAATTTGAAAATACATGTTATAAGGATTGAAATTTTTCTCCAGATTAAAAATACTATAGATAGTAACCACACTTAGTATCCCAATATTAATTCCACAGAACAAAGCGTTTCTGTGCAGGAAATTATATAATACTTTTTTATTTTGATAATACAAATTACATTGAGGGCTTTTCCAGAAAAAAAATGTACAGGGGGGGGGGGGGGGTGAATGCAAGTCAAAATTTAGGGTACCACCACCATGATTTATTTTTCAAGTATAAGCAATAGGTATAATTAAGTTTAAATCCTAACTAAGATAAAAATAAATAACTTGCATTCCTGCCCCTCCATACTTTTTTTTTCTGGGGGAGCCCCGAGCTCTTTTTGCACTGTAAAATTTATATTAAAAGGAAGCCATGAGAACTATTGCATGGTGGTGTCCACATTTGAATACACTATCATTTAAAGAAAGCCAAGTCCACCCTTGTCCATATTAACTGATAGGAGATAGAACTACTCTGACATTACAAGCAGAAAGGTAGTGAATTATTTTGTATCACAGCTATCAAGATGAAACAGGAATTTTTGGAGGAAAATGTAATTCAAATATTGTAAAGAGGTGACTGGTCAATCTTTGAGAGGGTAGGAAGTTGAAGATAAAGGTGTCAATTGCATCTGATAATCTATTTTTATTAGTTAGTTGAAGGGTGCAAAATTTGGAAAGAACAGTGCGCTGGTAAAAGCGTGGATAAATAAAAGATTAGGTGAAATAAAAAATCCAACACCAGTTTTATACAATACGAAGCAGATACTACACATCTATATTTAACAATACACAGAAAAGCTTGACATAAATATCTGTCCAGACACATATACACATGTACATTACACAAAGAACATTGATAATCTAATATACAAAATATTAAAACTCCCCTTCTTGCGGCCACAAGATAATAACTATGGGTAAAAAAATTATTAACAGAATAAACTTTATAAATTAAAATGTACAGTTGTGACCTTAAAACAGCTAACAGATTAAATATTCAAATTTTAATCAAACCAAAGAAATATATTCAGCATAAAAGGACAGAAAGGATTCTTAAATGAAAATTCAGGTTACACTCTGGTCAAATCGTTTGCAATGTCATATGTAATTTTACAGCATTTGGATATTTTTGCTGGTTTCTTGTGTTAAATCTTACATTGTTGAACTGAAGCATGGTGTGCA
>MJUU01046406.1:0-25830 GCA_002080025.1 Modiolus philippinarum | reverse complement strand
CAATGAACTGTCTGCATAAAATTAATATTAATTTTTAAAAAAATTGTGAGGAATTTCTTTGTAAAATGAAGCCCACTTTTAGTTGCGTGAGATTTTTCTAAATTTTAGGAAATTATCTTTAACCCCATTTTGAATAAAATGTGACCAAATTCGACTCTACGACATCGTCATTTCGATGCGCCATAGTATCCTCTTTCCAAAAATGTATAATACTGGTGTGTATGATTTCGTTTTCCCAAATTCGAAAAAATCGTCGCTTGGGCACCGTATTATGTGTGACAGTAGCTAGTAAGAGCTGAAAATATTTCAGAACGTGAAATTTTGTCAAGTTTCATTTAAAAACTATAATGCCCTCAATATATTTCAAAAACCAATTTCAATGTCCATAATTTTATTCGAAAAGTTGTAAAAAAAATGTATTTGTACAAATGTATATTTTTGACAATTGATTTCTCGGCATTATATTTACATGTATATGATCTCAATAGTTCTCGAAGTTCTCAATCACAATTGTGAGCATAATGTGACGTAGCAGCTTCATTTTTACGTTTAGTTCAAAAATGTTGCATGAATATTTTAATATCAGAATCATTTTTGAGGTAGATAACTAAGTGACGAAGTTACGGGAAATTCAGTTTCTGCAGATGGCCATTTCGACAACTTTTGTCTCTTCAGTGCAAATCTAATGTAATCATTCGGAAAATTATAAACCGAAAGATATATAAAAGCTAATTGACTAAAATAACTAATAAAAAACTAAATGGAAAGCCAGAGTCAGCTCAGGACAGAGAAGGATTTCATCTGCATTGTTTCACTGTTTAACATTTGTAAATCGAACTAAGGTTTTGTCAAAAATCAATCTAAGACAAAAAAATAGCTGTGATGTAATACAAAATCACAAAAGAATGTTTTCCTCAGAGATTAGGAAGTAGCTATTGAACTGGAATTGATTTTGTATTACATAATAATTACGAACTTGGCATCTGAATTAATCAGGCATTATCTACCTCGTTTCTTGGTGAAACAAGAGGCCCCATAATGCTCATACAGAAAGTATTGTCGAATCTTTCTTTTTCTTGTGTTTCCATATCCAGAAAGTTAAATTTTAAATTTTCAAGACTTTTCTCATCTACTTTGACATAATACATCTACAAATGTATGATTGAAGATAGAATTGCTGAAAAGGTAAATTGTATTTCTTTGATGATCAATTATAGACAATTGTCATTCTAATTAGAAAAACGTCTGCTGTAAATGCGTCGCTTCTTTTTATTAGGTCGTTGATATGACGTTATGAAAACAAATCAAAATAAAACACAAGAAACATAAGCTTCATACAAACACAAAATGCTGTAAAGGGAGATCAAATTGGACACGTGCAGGATCAAAGCGCCAAGATAGGCATCTAAATACGAGAATATTATTTTAAAACAACAAAATATGACATAATGTAAAACGTTAAAACCAATTCATTTGAAGTCATGATTTATAGGGACGTGCGCTGATAACATCGGAAAAAAATGTAAATTTTATTTGTGTAATGATTTTCTCGTCTGTGCTCGATAATTTTTTCTTGGGTCACCTGGGTAAAGCTAGCGTGAGCTTTTGCCATCACTTGACGTTCGTCGTCCGTCGTTTACTTTTAAAAATCTTCCTCTGAAAGTACTGGACCATTTTAAACCAAACTTGGCCTGATCATCGCCAGGGTATGTAGTTTAAAAGATGTGTTCGGTTAGTCAGAGGACCAAACAAAATATCTGCTGCTACTAAAAAAGAACATGGGATAATCTGCTGTATTTGGCAAATACATGTATCTGAAAAACCGTTGCAGATATCAAATTTATTACAAAAGCAAAAATTTTCAGCATATCAAGGTCTACCCACCTGGAAATCTTAATAGCCTTATTGAAGTTGGTCAAATTTATCGTGATTTATAAATTTCGTCTTATATTTCAAAAACAGCTTGAAAGGGAGGTTAAGTTTAAACTGCAAAAACGTTTAGCATATTAGGATCTACCAACATAGCAATTTTGAAGAAAATCTAGACCCATAACGGCGTTATTGCCCTCAATGGGTCAATTATTTCTAGGTTTTATATATTTCGTCTTATATTTCAATAACAGTTTGAGACAGATGTGAGGTTTTAATTCCAAAATATGTCAGCATATTAAGATCTACCAATATAACAATTTTGAAGAAAATCTAATAGTCTGTCTGGCGTCATTGTTTTTGTGTCTAACGTCATTGTTTTCTGTGTTCTCGTTTTTGCCCTGTCTTTGGACTTCGATTTTTGTGAATATCACCCCTTTGTTCCTTCGGTATTCTACTGCCGTTGTTTCATAAGGAGGTTATTGTCCTTCGTTGGTCAAATTTATCGTGATTTTTTGTATTTCTACAGTACTCATACCTCAAAACAGTTTGAGATAAAGGATAAGTTTTATTGCAAAAATATTTAGTATATTAGGATCTACCCTTATAGCCAAATATCCATATAGGAGTTATTGTCCCTATTGGTCAAATTTTTGTGAATTGATATATTTTGTCTTATATTTCAAAAACGGCTTCAGATAGAGGACAAGTTTAAATTGCAAAAATGTTTATCTTTTGAAGTCAATCTTANCCAGAATTACCAGTTATGGCTTATAGAAAACCAAAAAGCATACGAGACATCCTAGTAAAATCAAAAATAAAGAATAAACCCCAAACACCAGGTGGTTACAATCCTTGCAAACGTAACAACTGTAAGTGCTGTAAATCTGCAGTCATTGGCGATTCATTTAAAAGTAGTGTCACCCAAGAAACTTACAAAATTTTCTCACCTGTATCTTGCAAAACCAAAAACTGCATCTATTTATTGACTTGTGGTTCATGCAGTTTACAATATGTTGGACAAACTACCACCTGTTTCAACATCAGGTTAAACAACCACCATTCATTTCATAACAAAAAACGAAACTGTCCTGTCACGCGCCATCTCCAAACGACAGGACACACTTTTGAAGAAATCAAAGTGCAGATCATTGAAGAAAACGATCAATGGGATGACTCAACAAGGGATTTGCGGGAAAATTTTTGGGTCCACCAGCTTTGTACTTTTGAACCAAACTGTCTTAACGAACGTGACCAAATGAAATTCATCAGTAACAAAAAATAAAAAGAATATTTTTTCAGCGGAAACAATTATATTAACATCTTTTTATTATATATTTATTTATTTATTTTCTACTTTATATTACATCGTTAGCTTTTGTATGTCACAAAGAACGGAAATATCTTTGTGTCAATTTTCATTGTTCGTGTAATCAAACCAACAAAGACTTTTTTATCGCACATGCAAACACGTGCGTAGAGAATTAATCAGCCTAACGAAGCCTGTGGAAAGGCGAAAATTTGCTGTAAATTTAACATCAATTTACGTTTTAGTGTTGTTATAATTATTTTACACAGACACTTATATTATTCCTATTTTTATTTAATTGTATCAGCCTTCAGTTGGCAGATCCGACACTCAAATTAAACAAGGTTGTTGATGTTGCTATTTTTAGACAAATATATATATATATATATATATAATATATAGAAGTTATTGTCCTTTATTGGTCAAAATTTTCGTGATTTTATATATTTTGAACTTTATTTTAAAAATGTTTGAGTTAGAGGTTAAGTTTCAATGAAAAAATGTCCAGTCTATTTAGTTCTTCCCACATGGCAATTTTGCATAAAATCGAAAAATACCTCATAGGAGTAATTTTTCTTTATCATTTTTATTGGGAATATTTGGCCATGATTTTGTATATTTCTTCTCATATTTCAAAAACAATTTGAGACAGAGGTTAAGTTTAATTACAAAAATGTTAAGCGAATCAAGATCTTACCACATGGTAATTTTGAAGAAAATCAAATCCCATATAGGAGTTTTGCCCTTTATTTTTCAAATTTTTCTCGATTTTATATATTTTGACTTTCGTTTTAAAAAAGTTTGAAATAGAGGTTAGGTTTAAATTGTAACAAAATGTTCAGTATACTACGGACTGCATTGTATTGGACATAGTCAATATTGGACTCTATTCAAAACATATTAAAAGAACTTCTTCTGTGAAACTACTTGGCTAATTGGAAGCCAAACTTGGTCACAACACTTATTAGTTAATGTGCCTGGTAAATGGCCAGTCTGCATTACATCAAAGATAGGCGCCAGCGGGGAACACTGTTTAACAGTTGACCCTATTGAAAAGAATTCAAAGATATTCTCCTCTGAAATAACTAATGTAATTGGATTCTATCTTGTTTATAATGGTCCCTGAGAGGTCCACTTTAAAAAGTTGTCCCTCATCCAAAATGGCCATTAGCGGGGAACTTATTTTTAACATTGCACCAAATGGAAAAACACATTCAAAGGTCTTATTTTCTAAAACCACTGGGCCAATTGGAACCAAACTTGGTCACAATAGTTCTCAGTTCCTTAAAAAAGGTGATCAGCAAGTCTTCACCCCAACCAAAATGATTGCCATCAGGAAATATAGTTCATAAATCAAAGTCTGTTAATATACTTGAAAATGGGGCCCTGTATTATGGAGGTTATTTGGACATTCCATATCAGCCATGGCCAATGTGAGCGATACATGCTCTTGAGAGCCTCTTTTTTACACTTGCGCTCCCTTTAACTTCATTTCCTGGATCCGTTCCTGTGAGTATTGTGTCGACAGAGTGAAACACAAGGATAAGCGAGAAAAGTATTAGGTCACTCTCATCTTCAAAGTATTTTACGTTAGCTTGGTTTTTTTATGCAATCATGAATATATTTCTTATTTCAAGCTAGCTTTTATGACTTTCCGAGTAATTGATTCGCTTATCGTGAGCAATTTTATGCTGTTCCTTTTGGCGCCCTGGTAACACACAGGAGACATTGCTCGGTTTACATAAATTCTAAAATACCTGCTATGCAAACCTTAATTATCTGTAACAATGTTAATAATCTGTTCAATTCTCTAGTTAATTACAGTTAAACAGCCGGTAGAATTCTATCCAACAAAGGGTGCAGTGGAGTTAACTATTAAATCTATAACGATTATATAATTATTTTCATTACGTAATAGACAATCATTTAGATATCTCGTTAATTACAAGAATTAACAACTATAGAAGAAAAATAGCATGCAACACGAAACAGATTGAGGTTTTATTCGATAAATATTTGCTTCAAAGACTGCTATACTTGTGAATAACGAGTGGAAGGGGTACACATTTTGCAAACTCGAAATATTATTCAATTCTAATTTCTAGCTAGCTCACAATACCAAATTTGAAAAGTTCAACATGTAGAGCTTCTTGTCATATTAATAAACATTTTTAAATGATGGATGTCATCGACTTGGCTGTTATGAAATAGTTGTATTTCACTTAATATGTTGTTATGGTACTTAATGGATGCATAAATGTAAATTTACAGTTATTAATATCAGGTTATTGGTTATTTTTGTGGAATCAAACATACGTTTGACCACTAACAACGAAATGTGATCCATTATAACATTATGATATTGACAGATTATTTATTCAGTAACAGAATAAGATCTTAACAAATACAAAATGTCTAAATTGCAGTTGACAAATTAAAAAAGTTGTCATCCTACATATTATGTGCCGTACGTGTACAGTTTTATTATGTTTTAAACGTTTTCCTTTTTATGGCCCTCAAAGGCGTATTTTGCACTGATCAAAATATTTAGCTATTTATGCAGTTGGCTTGTGAATTGTGGCATGTTATTGTAGATTTCTGCCTTTGTAGGTGTTCACTGTTAACCTCTGTTTGTAATTTTAGCTATATAAAGTACACGTTCCTTACAGGTAAATGACAAATGATACTAGAAACAAAATCATCAAAATTTATGTTAAAGAGAAGAGTTATATAGTGACTTAAACAAGAGGCTCCCAAGAGGCTGTATCGCTCTGACCATTCAAGGCTGACATAGAGAAATGCATGAAATTTGTAATGTTAGCTTATGTTTACTGCTAGAGGTTGCTGACATGCCAGACACCAATTTTGAAGGAGGCTACCCGAGGATATTTGTGGTCAAGTTTAGTTCCATTTGGATTCCGTGGCAACCAATGCCTATATCACCCATTACAGCCCATATCAAAACAGCATTGGGACAGGGGTTCCCCTTATATTTTAGGTTATACATATTGCTGAAATTTAAATATTCAACAATAAATTTTGTCAGGGGGTCTCCGTATAATGTAGTTTATATATATTGCTGAAATCGTAAATTAGATGTAGCAGCATGCTCTTTTTTCTAAATTTCAATTTTCTGGTTTTGTTTCTATGGTAACTGATATGTCCACCATTAATTACAACCATTTACAACCATGATTACAACCATTATTCAAACAAAATTTGGCAAGGATTCCCTTATTTTCCAGTTGACAAGGTATTTGGTGAAATGAAAACATTCAGAACACTTTCAAAAACATGTTTCAGGGGTTCCCCTTAAAATCTAGTTGATGCATTAAATCGTTAAATAATTTGTAGGAGAAAACTTTTATTTCTAGCATCTCAGTTTTCTAGTCTTGTTTCGAAAGCACCATCAATTGCAAGCAATATTAGACCACAAGTCAAAACCTAATTGGGACAGGGACTACCATTATAATCTAGGTTGGTGAAAAAAAGGATATGGAGTAAATGCACATGAGACAAAGTCTCTACAAATACATGGTAAAAAACAAGCAAAGGAACAACGCTTTTATTGTTGTTCTTCATCTTGAAGTCACCATGAGGCCTTCAACAATGAGCTTTGCTCAAACCTCATAGCAAGTTCAAGACGGCCCCTAGCACCGGTTTAAGCGGAATTCTTTGCTAATTGTCGAGCAACGCTACATCCATGTCTTTCTTGGTCATGGGTGCGGGATTGTCAACAAACATCAATTAAACTGGCAAAGTGCTCTTACAATCACTGTCATCCTTTGCCCGACAAAAGCACTAGTGTCTTAAGCTAGTGGACAACTACAACATATAGACAAACACAGGGCACTCATCAAGTCGAATGTAAGAAAACTTGGCGTTATTCAAACATGCAGAGTCCCCTTTAAAAAATGGCAGGGGTTCCCCTTAAAAATTGCTAAAATTATAATGTTTGAAGAGAACTCTTATCATTGAAATGTATCAATGGCTGCTAGGTAGAATTCCTAAAACAATGAATCCTTGAGAGTTTCAGGAAACATACAAAAAATTATATTACATTTTTTTATTTTAATTTTTCTGTTAAGGAGGCTTTTGAATTTGTGCAAGATTTCGTAACTCCTCTGGATTTGTCCAGTTCAATGGCTTAAAGAATTTTGCACACGAACTCCCACTTTTTATTTCATGAATATTTTCTATAGGTCAAATTAAGACACCTGACAAGTTTTCATAAGATTATTGATATAACTTCTAAGCTTTTTGACAATAAATAATTCTAATGTTAAATTAAGGAAAAATCCAGAGAAATCTATTTCCCGCCAAATTTTAATGAATTGTATCTCTGTTAAAAACACACTGACCTATACATTTCTTTTTACCATTTTATTAAGTCTACAATGCTTAGTAAATTAAAATAGGTTTCCAGATATTGTTTATATAAACAAAATCAGGAGAGAGCCACAATTAGTTTTATTAAAAACTTTGCAAAATACGTTTTGAAATAGTTAATTCCACTTCACACCAAGTTAATTACCTCCCTTAGTTTTATTATCACCATTTCTTGAAATTTTCACTTTTCATTACATCTTTTTTTTAAGTTAAACACCCCCTAAAAAGTGTGTTGATGTTCACAATTAGAACTATTTGATACTCATTACATGTCGTAGTAACAAAACGAATGTTTCTGTATGAGCAATTTAATTTCCTTGCGGCTATTTGTTAATTATACCAAAACATGTGATTTTATGCGTTTTCTATTTGACCATTGGGTATTCCCTCCTGGTTGCCATCTTTGATGACGTAAGGTCTTGCCCGGATATTTTTTTTTGGACGGGATTATCAAAGGACCATTGTCATGATTGTGACAAAGTATGGTTGTAATTGGACTAGTAGTTTCTAAGAATATCTTTTAATGTATTTTCCCGTAAAGTCCAATATTTAGACTATATTCCTGCTGGCGGTCATTTTGGATGAGCACGGACTTGGCGGATACAATTTGTTAAGGGGACCAACAAAGGACTAATCTGACCACGTTTGGTTCAAATTGGCCAAATGGTTCAGAGGAATGAAAAGTTTACGACGGACGCACAGTGATGGCATATGCATATAACATAGCCAGGTGAGCTAAAAACCAAAAAGAGCTTCAGTTTGTTGATTTGCACTGTCCAAAACATGCACTTGTTTTTGATATTTATGTATTTCGGGAAAGTGCGTTGAGTGTGCATGAGTTCAATTGGCCATCGTACTTTCATTGTAGTAAACCAGCACTTAAAGTTGATAATATAAAAAAACATAAGTTGTACTGGCAAATTTATTTGTTTTCGACTTTAAGACAACATAAAAAACCAACCTGACGTAATACTTAAATAGAATATTTGTTGGCACCAGAAAACAATTATAAAAAAAAATCCCAATTAAACAACCATTATTGAGCTAGTCTATTAGCTTAATAACTGCTTACCCTATTGCACTCATGTACCTTTTGACAAAAAAGTGACTTTATAGCATCCCTGAAATGTCTATTTCTATAGCCAATGAAAATTGCTGTTAGAGAAGAATTTAGAGCAACTGGGACATATAAAAGTTGTGTAAATATCCATCTAAGGTTTTCATTTAAATTCGGGTCCGATTCTAATCCGAACACAATCAATAATGGTATCCAACAAAGAACGGACACACCGGATAACAAGAATACGGTGATAAAAGCTTTGCCTTTCTGTTTTAATTTATATTTCGTGTTTTGTTTCTGTTGAACATTCCTCAGAAGAGTTTTTATTTTTGATGCTTGTGAAAGTGCTGTTTTATATACTATTATATTTATCACAATTATAGCAGCTATAATGATTACACCAAACACTTGTTCAGCAACACCAAACTCATACGGAAAAACATCAGCAACACATATATGATGCCGGTCCCAATTATTTTTTAACAAAAACGGAATAGCTACGAACGCAATTCCGAATGTATATGCCAAAACGCTGAAAAGAACCAGATGACGTATTCTGATTTGTCTGTGAATATCCGGATGAATTATGCACAAATATCTTTCTAATGCTAAATATAACAGAACTAGTAGTGAGGCTAAAATCCCGCCAAATATTAACACTATGAGATTGAAGCAGACGATCTTCACATGCAGGACGTCACCAGGTTTTAATGTATATGTTGCATAAAATGATATTCCCACAGTTATAATTAGGTTTGTAAAGGCTAAGTTAATTACCAACATGTCATGTTTAGTCCGCAGGCATTTGTACTTTATAAACACAATAACAATAATGAAATTTGATATAAATGAGGATACTGTCAGTATTGTTAGCACAGAAGCAATAGCCGTTTCGTAATAATAAAATCTCAATTGCTCCATTGTCAAATTTGAAAAGTTCTTATATTCTATACCACTGAAATTTGACGAAAATATGACTGTTTCATCCATGATCTTAGTTATTACATAAATTACGTGTATCCTTCCTTTAAACTTCCTTCATGTAATAATTTAAAAATATCTTGTCACGCGTACATAATATTTGAAAAATGCCTCTGTTTTGTGAAATAACATGCAAAATGATATTCATATCTGAATCGTTGTGTCCCTTCCAACTATGTACATGTATCTTATCTTGAATCAGCATTACGTTTCAAGTAATTGAGATAACGATATTCTAAAGTTGTGATATGTATTCAATAAATGATCAGGTCCTCATTTGTTGTACACAGACCCGGTGTACGGATGAAAATCACTGACCTCAACACGGAGTACTAAAGTGCTTTATGATAACTATAATCCATCAAAAATAACATATATAATATTGTTTGTATCCTCTTAAGAAAGTAAATTATCTAGTAAATAGTGTTACCTATATGTCATGTAAATAGTTCACTTAACAACAATATTAAATGTACATCGTACATATGTCGAACAATGTCGAGAAAATCACTTTTGTATGAGTCCCAAACTTATGATATTGTTTATCTTCGAAATTTAAAAAAAATAGTTTGTCCAATACTATTCGGTATAGCTAGATGGTATTGTCTGACGTCATATTGTCCTTGAGGTTAAATACTTGAACAAGCAACGTGGACATTTGCAATTAATCATCTTTTACATTTCAATCTTCTTAGAACAAAGTTTATATCTGTAGCCACATTCTAAAAAAATCGTTAAAACATCTATCGTAATTAATCCAAAATCAACCTGTTTTAATACTCAATACCTCCTTTATACTTTGTTCTAATGATCAGTTTCACGATTAAAGAAACCAAACTTTGACTTATATTTTAACAACCTTTCTACTTGAGTTCAAAATTAAGCTATTTCTCTAAAACATGTAGAGAATTCCCAAACCATCCAAACAATAAATCATTTAAGAATAAGTAGCTGTACAGACTTTAAACAATTAGGTTTGTCTCAGAAATATATATTCCCTTTTCTCCGAAAACGACTTCCAAATTATTAAGACTTAAATCAGGAAAATCCACTGATGATCATATAAATATTTGCAATCGATTACTGTGATTAGATGATTATTTCACAGAATATATTTATCCTTCAGGTAGAGAATATATACGACAAACCAAGACGAACAATGGTGTCCTGTTTCCAAATTAATCACTTTATAGTTTTATAATGATAAATATTTATGTAGAGCCCGTCTCGCCTCAAACTATTACAGAAATATTAATGTAGATATGTAGATATGAAGTATAATTTCCTCTCAGTAGTTAAGATAACGGTATTAGCACTATCTACTGGATAAACAATGTCCAATAGATGTTTGCAAGCAAAATATCTTGTTCTTGATAAAGTTTATATTAGTCACATTAATTTCAAACTAAAACATCCTATAAATGTTTTGAGTCGTATGAATTTCGTCTATGTACGTATTCAAGATAATTTAAATTTCGATTTAATCCATAAAATTATCTGAATTGCTCGTTCATGCAAAAAGGTACAAAAAAACTATAATTCCCAATGAGCAACAAAGGTTCAAGTATCTTCAATAATTTAGAGGTCGTTTAAGCTTTATCAACCTAACATGACATATGTTGTTGTTCTAGCAGGCAAAGCATCTTAGAGTAGTCTTTTCATTTGAAAGCATTATAACATATATTGTTTGAAAGAAGAACTTCGGATTGACAGTTCAACAGGAAATCAAACTTACACTTTTATAAAACTTGCAAAAGAAGAAACTTTAGAAAATTGATCATTCCTTTCCTAGTTTGGAATTTAGCTGAAAGAGGACAATGATAATATCCATTTCATGAATTTGGTGTCTACACTACATAAAATTTCATACAAGAAAATTAACAAGTTATGTACTCCTGGCTGTTTTTCAAATTACAAAATAGGATAACACTAAACACCTACAATGGCCGAAAACTACAACCACATGTCACAATTCAAAAGGGAACTGCACTAGAAAAACAATAATGAAGTCAAGAGACAAACATAAATAACGATAGGAACTCAGAATAGCCGGACTTGGTACCAGCACTAGCCAGCGGTAGGGTTAAACCGGTTTATGGGTAAACAAACCTCCCCTTTCTCTACCCCGTTTCCATAGAGTATAATAGATATACGAATAAACCCGATACAGGTAGACTACAGAAGAGCGTATGACAAAACTTAATTTAGAAAGATGGATCAAAGAGTGCTCGCAGCTAAACTGCCGGCTAGCTCTTAAAGAAAGTTTTATCTTCTGCTTTAGAAGGACTTAAAAATATTGTATAAAGATTTTCTCTTCTAGTGTAAACGTATAAAGTTCAAAATATCTCAAATATCCATAAGTAAAATTCTATCAATGTATTAAAGCAAAGCCCGTTTATGCACCCTTGGTACCTGTTTTCCCAATTAACTACTTAAAGCGAGACTGCATCTACTAAGCAAAATGGTAGACGCAGACACAAATATCTCGTCATAGGTCATAAAAAATCTTATTTTGTCAAGGACCTCATCGATTCCAAATAAAAATGTACAGAGAATGACATTAATAGCAAGCGACAACATTTATGCCGACTTTAGCGGGTTAAAAGTCGAGCAAACAATCAAATGGGAACCAAATAAGCGCCCCGATCTATTTTTGCACTTGTACGAAATTATACAAACCTTCAAAAGGTGAAGAAAAAAGCACATTTTCTACATTTATTTATTATCATTTTTCGATATATTGACGGTGTTCTTTCGCCTGATGACCGTCGTAATTATCTTAGTTAAGTGGAAATAAAAGACACTACAGACAGTAATAATTCAGCTTCGTATGAAGATCTGTTTGTCGAAACTGACAAGGAATTTATGACAATGGTGATCCTTTCTGGTCCTTCATGCGGCCTATATGTATCTTTGATGATACGAAATACTAAAGGATCCACCCAAATATTAGGACTCGAAGAGCATTTTGCCAGTTTAATTTATGTTTGTTGACGATCCCGCATCAATGACGAGAAAATCCATGGATGTAGCGTTGGTCGACATTTAGAAAAGAATTCCGCTGAAATCGGTGCTAGGACCGCCTTGAACTTGTGAGGTATCAACAAATCTCATTGAACAGACCCCAAGGTTACTTCAAGATTAAGAACAACATCAAAAGTAATGGTCTGGTTATACCACGTATTTGTAGAGACTTTTTCTCATGTGCATTTACTCCATATCGTTTCAATATTTATTTAGAAACATATGCTATATAACTAACTAGAAAAATTACTTCTGGGGAAGAAGGCATGAAATCAAAACTCCGTAAATTCTATGGTCACCATCACGAGTTGGTCGAATACATACTGTATTGCTGCGAATCAAAGGAATCGAACAAAAGTTATCACAACATCATCATAAGACCCTCTCACAATTTACAATATAATAAGTTATTAATATCATATAGAAATTATGTTATAGTGTTAGTTGACCAATACATGGAATAGTATCGAAACCTGCGATTGACATGTTTAAGTTAGACTAGATTTAGCATTGAGTTGTTTCGTCTTAACAATCGGATTTGACATGTTCAAGACTACGATTTAACTGTTGACATGTCATTTTTGTCATGACAGATGAAGCATGCATAGAAGAAGACACTTTCTCACTTTCGAGACAGGTCAGTTCCTATTTTTTGCGGTGTGAGATTTTTCTGTCTCAAAACACCCCATGTGAGACAGCCTCGTGCATACTATGACGTCATTTCCGTCATGGTGAGTCGCTTAGTGATGGCGAATTGTAAGGACAACATGACAGTGCCGAAAGATGTTTAAAAGTTAGAAAAATAATTGAACACCATTGACATTGCAAGATTTAGAAATCTCAAACACCATCGGGTTAGATTTCAACTGTTCTCTACCTCGGCGAAGCCTCGCTTGAGAAATTTTTAAATCTTACCCTCATGTGTCTGAGATTTCTTGATCTTGCACTATCACCGGTGTTTGATTCTTATATCCTCTGTTGACACACCCAGTCTTGCTCCTTAATGACTTAATGGAAATATTGGTGTTAATTTTCATGGTTGTATATGCAAAATGGATAAGGTGACTTGATATTGGTATACATTAAATAAAAAGGGATAACAGGAAATATTACATTGGCTGAAAATTACAATAACATGCTACAATCTACCAAGGAACTACACAGGAAACACGAGTATAAATATCTTCGTTCTTGTTCATTTTTAAACGGGTTTTCCGTCGAAAAAATCCGGTTTATGAAATGGTGAAAATGACGGGCGGGCGGCTGCCAAATGGGTACATCATTTGTCCGGAGCAAATCACCTACAGTATTTGAGATATGAGGTTTTTATTTTGCATATCAATTGTATTTATATCGAAGGTGTGCATGGTACTTTGATTTTGGTTTTTGATAATTTTTGTCAAAAATATCAGTTGTTGAACTTAGCCATTTCTACGTCAAATTTTTAACAGTGGGGTACCCCCTTTGTCCGGAGCAAATCTTCTACAGTATTTAAGATAGGAAGTTTTTTATTTTGCAGATCAATTGTATGTATATCAAAGGTGTGCATGTTACTTTGATTTTGATTTTTGATGATTAATGTCAAAAATATCAGTTGTTGAACTTAGTCATTTTTACGTCAAATTTTTAACAATGGGGTACCCCCTTTGTCCGGAGCAAATCTTCTACAGTATTTGAGATAGGAAGTTTTTTTGCAGATCAATTGTATATATATCAAAGGTGTGCATGGTACTTTGATCTTGATTTTTGATGATTAATGTCAAAAATATCAGTTGTTGAACTTAGTCATTTTTACGCCAAATTTTTATTAATAGGGTACCCCCTTTGTCCGGAGCAAATCTTCTATAATATTTGAGAGAGGAAGTTTTTTTTGCAGATCAATATATATCAAAGGTGTGCATGGTACTTATATTTTGATTTTTGCTAATTAATGTAAAAAATATCAGTTGTTGAACTTAGTCATTTTAACATCAAATTTTTAACAAAAGGGTACCAACTTTGTCCGGAGCAAATCTTCTACATTATATGGGATAGGAAGTTTTTATTTTGCAGATCCATTGTATATAGACTTTTTATTCACAAATTCATGGGTGCCGCCATTGCCGACTTCCGAATAAACTTGTTACCCGAAGGGTGTAACGTTCGTAACACCTCGGTGTTTGCCGATTTATCGGTATAAGGTTTAATGATACAGGTGTCATACTTTAACCGTTAATTACTTACATAACACCTGTTGAGAAAGTGATCAAAACCTATTTAAGTGATAAAACAGTTATTATGACATCAAAGAAACCGCCTAATATATATTAATATATTACAAATAACTGTTAATTAAGAATAAAAGTTCGTTATTTTACAAGTTGATTAAGAAAACGGAACTTTGTTTTGAAGTGAAAGAAATCAATTCACAAGTAATTTAGATTAATAAATTAATCAATTATATTTCAGAAAAAATATTTGAAGTAATCTTGGTAGATTTTCCGAAAGATTTGAAAAATAACTTAATATTTTTTATAATAGATTTTAATCTGATTACACAAGACTTAAGAATTTTGCGCAGATGTAGAAATGGACTTTTATTCAGGTAACCAGAATAATAAAAAAAATGACAATAATTTAACGTTGAATGCTTTAAGAATATCTGCTTTCAGAAGCATTTTGTTTGAGTTTATGAAGTTAAAAAACAAAGGAGTCCTTAATTCAAATAGTCTCAGGTAATATTATTTTTAGTAGGAAAAAAAACAGAAAATCGGAAAAACAATGACATTAAATATATAAATGAACTGCATTTTTTTCATTTGCACGGGGTGTCATTCTGCAAGAATAAAAATAAAAAAACAGTGACAAAAAACAAAATAAAATCACACATAAAAACACGCAAATTGAAGCAAAAAGTAAATATTAAAATGCATAATTTATGTGAACGGACAGCGTCCATCTGGCCGAAATTCAAATAATTCCAATAACATATCGCTACTATTTATTCCTTTATTTCTTATGTTTTGGGAGGGGTTCAAAATATATTTTGGGGATAAATTGGTATATGCAATGAAACCATGGAGTATTTACCAAATTTTGATATTGGCCGGAGTTACCTTCCTCAGACCAAGAAGAGATAGCCATAATTGTTGTGCTTGAAAGGAGCAGTCCAACTGGAAAGTGATTTTGTGTGATGTCGGGATAGTAGTTTGTTTTATTTCTGAGGAAACAATATGTGTAGAAATAAAGTATTTGTGAAATTCAATTTCAAAACACGCGGTAAATAAAAACATTGTTTTAATTTTATTTCAAAATCCATGACCTTCATTTCTTTGTGAAAGCAATCAACACTGATCAAAGGATCATCAGATTAATTAAACTGGTTTAAACAATCACACTGATCTGTATATTAACGACACCTGTCATGCCTCTAGGTGTAATAATATACCTGGACAAAACCGTTTATTGTCATTTGGACGGAAGCAAAAATTGCTGAATTATGTAATATTCTACAACATCAAAAAAATTTATGGTAAAAAATTTTACTTTGATTTTCACATTAATTGCATTTTAAAATTTGTTAGTGAATAAAAAAAAGATTTATTTGAACAGGTATATTCTTTCAGAACGGATACCTGTTTGAAATAAAAATGTAAAAATTCTATTTTTTATTAATTTAATTACGACAAATGACCATACGTTGCCAAGGTAAAAACCACAGTCTACACCCTCTTAATGGCGGACGACTATGCGGCACCTGGCGATCAAGTTCGATAACTCAGTAATCACCAATTTCTGAAAGCGTCTATATATCAAAGGTGTGCATAGTACTTTGATTTTGATTTTTAATGATTTATGTTAAAAATATCAGTTGATAACCTTAGTCATTTTTACGTCAAATTTTTAACAATAGGGTACCCCCTTTGTCAAATTTTTGAGCAAATCTCCTACAGTATTTAGGACAGGAAGTTTTTATTTTGCAGATCAGTTGTACATATATCAAATGTGAGCATGATGCTTTATTTTTGATTTTTTATCATTAATGTCAAAAATATCAGTTGTTGAACTTAGTCAACGACATGTGGGTGGCTGCCAAATGAGTACATCATTCGCCCGGAGCTCATCTCCTACAGTATTTGAGACAGGTAGTTTTTATTTTGCAGATCATTGTTCATATATCAAAGGTGTGCATGATGCTTTGTTTTTAATTTTTGATCATTAATGTCAAAAATATCAGTTGTTGAACTTAGTCAGCGACATGTGGGTGGCTGCCAAATGAGTACATCATTTGTCCGGAGCTAATCCCCTACAGTATTTGAGACAGGTAGTTTTTATTTTGCAGATCAGTGTGCATGGTACTTTGATTTTGATTTTTGATGATTTATGGCCAAAAAAAAAAGTTGTTGAACTTAGTCATTTTATGTCAAATGTCTGCCAACAGGATACCCCATTTGTTCAGAGCAAATCTTCTACAGTTTTCAAGACAGAAAGTTTTTAATATGCATATCAGTTGTATATATATCAAAGGTATGCATGGTACTTTGATTTTGATTTTTGATGAATAATGTCAAGATCACAAGTTTTTGAAATTGGTGATTTTAGGTCCAATATTTACCAATAGGGTGTCCTAATTATCCAGAACAAATATCCTACAGTTTAATAGACAGGAAGTGTTTATAATGCAGATCATTTGTACCTGTATCAAGAGTTGTGCACAGTACTTTTATTTTCCTTTATGATTAAAATCCAAGTTGCTGAACTTTCAGACAAAGGCTACTTTGGAAGAAGGTTTAAGGTTGAAAATAAATGAAAATTATAAGTACATTTTAACTATTCAGGGTTAACCCATGTGTAAGATATACTGTCCATGTAAAAGAAAACCCGGTTTGCTGTCACACTGACAGCTTTCCTCTTGTTGTTTATTTGTTTTGTCTTTTTCAAACTGTCTCAATTCGTGTTGCTGTGAATTGCCATGATGTTGGATTTATGATTTTAGAATTTTCCCTTTCCTTTTCTTGCTTCGGTATTCGTTTGCCAATGTACTTCGAAATCTTTTTAAATGGTACGTCCAACACCATACGGTATGACTGAGTGGTATTGCCTGACGTCATATTGTCCTTTAGGTCATATACTTGTGTTAGAATCATGATTTATTGACAAACAACGTGGACCTTTGCAATTAATCATCTTTTACATTTCAATCTTCTCAGATCAAAAGTTCGTATCTTTAGCCGAATTCTAAAAAATCGTTTAAACATTGATCGTAATTAATCCAATATCAACCTGTTTTTATACTCAATATCTCTTTTATACTTGGTTATGTTAATCAGTTTCAAAAAAAAAAAAAACAAACTTTGACTTTTGACAACACTGCCTTCATAATATTACTATATCTTGCTACATAAAGCAAATCCCCAGAAGATCCATGCATATAAAAATAAGTAGGAGTAAAGACTAAAAGCAGTTAGTTGCGTCCCAGAATAGTATATTCCATTTTCTCTGAAAAGACGCCCAAATCATTAAGACTTAGATCAGGAAAGTCCACTGATGATCATATAAATGTTTGCAATCGATGTTATAACATGATTATTCCATAGAATATATTTATCCTTTATAATCAGAGAAAATATACGACAAACCAAGATGAACAATGGTCTGCTGTTTCCAAATTAATCATTTTGTAGCTTTATAATGATAAATATTTATGTAGAGCCCGTCTCGCCTCAAACTATTACATAAATATTAAAATGAGATATGTTTATATAAAATATAATTTCTTCTTATAGTCGTTAAGATATCGGTATTAGCACTATCTGCTGGATAAACAATAACCTATAGATGTTTGCAAGGTACACATGCTAAATGCCTTGTATTGATAAACTTTATAGTAGTCACATTAATTTCAAATTTCCACATCATATAAAAGTCTTAAGTCGTGTGAATTTCGCCTTTGTATTGAGACAATTTAATTTCTTGTTGATATGTACACAAAAACTACGAAGTTCAATGAGCAACAAAGGATCTAGCTACTGAGAGGTCGTCGAAGCTTTATCAACCTAACATGACAAATTCGATGTTGTTCTTGCAGACCAAGCCTCTTACAGTACTGTTTGGATTTGTAAACGTCGTAATTTACATTATTAGATAAAAGAACTTGGATTGACAGCTCGAAAAGTAATCCAACTAACTCTTTTATATCACTTACAAAACATGAAACTTTAGAAAATATAGCATTCCATTTCTTGTTTGTAATCAATCTTAGAAGACGATGAGAATCTCAATTTCTTGAACTGGGTACCTACACTATATAAAATTTGATTCAAGAAAGGATACGAGTTAGATTATTCTTGTTGTTTTCCAAATCCCTCTAGCTAATTCTTAAATAAAGTGTTTCTTTAAGATCTTCTATCTACTTTCAAAGAACTACCTCGAAATATTGTAAAGAGGCATTTTCTTCTACATGTACTGGTGTCAGTCAGATGTGAATTTCAAACTTGAACTTCTTATTAAAGTTTTGAGTCTTACGAATTTCGCCTCTGTAAATAAGATACTTACAGTGAAACCTTTCTAAACCGAACCCCTCGGGTACTGAAGATTTTGTTCGGTTTAGACAGGTGTTCGGTTTACACAGGTTCAAAATATAAAGGAATTGATAGAAAGTGTCTTCACAATGTGTTTGGTTCAGACAGGTTTTCGGTTTTGTCATGGTTCGTTTTAGACAGGTTTCACTATAGTTGGTATGCTGTTCTTTCTTGTAATTTATCATTTTTTCTAAGGTTTCAAATCTCAAGATAAAACAACGGCAGTAATATAACGAAGGGACAAAGGATTTGTAATTACAAAAATCAAAGTCTATGGACATGGCTTAAAGGAGAACACAGAGAACCCAGAAATACAATGACATATGATAGCTAAAAAACGAAGAAATATCAGGTGATCAGATGACATCAGGTGTTTCCGCAGGGTAATTGTGTCCTGTAATGTTAACAGCACACCGCCCATAGTCAGTAAGTTAACAATGAAAGGATATGGAGTAAATGCCCATAAAGTCTCTACAAATAAATAATAAAACTAAGCAATGGAACAACTCTTTTATTGCTGTTCTTCATCTTAAGTCACTATGAGGCCTTCAAGCATATATGTTTTGCTTTGTTTTTTGTAGCAAATTTGGTAATATCGTTTTCCAACCCAAAGACAAAACAAATTTAAAATCCATGGTGCGTGTTACATCTGCAACCCTCAAGCGATTCCAACATGTACAAGAACAAATCGGTACATGTACTACAGACAACACTTACGAAGACAAAACTTAACAGTATGATAACTCTAATTGACAGTGAAAATTCACAAAACCGAGACCAGTTGGTCCGAAAAGATAAGCATGTCTGCTCTGTTAACAGTGCAATCTAAACTTTCAGTGATTAAGTCAAATTAGGTAAAATCAAATCCGGGAAGACGAGAATCAAGCTGAAAATGTCACTTTTCCTTTGAGAAATAGACACGTCATGTCTTTTACTGATACATGTATAATTGCCATGAAACAACGACAGTAGAATACCGAAGGAACAAAAAAGTGAAATTTACAAAATCGAAGTCCAAAGACACGACCAAAACGAGAACACAGAAAACAATGACGTTAGACACAAAAAACAATGACGTTAGACAGATACAAAGCACAGAAACATTCAAAACACTGCAACATTCAAAACAAAGGCACTCACAGTATGAACTCCAGTGAAACTGAGAGTGACATCAGGTGCTCCGGAAGGGTAAGCATGTCCTGCTCTGTTAACAGCACCCGTCACACTGTGAGTAATTCAATCCGGGAAAATGTTGGTAGTCAAATCCGGGAAGACGTGAATCTAGCTGAAAATGTCCACTTTTATTTGGGATACTGACACGTCATATCTTTCAATGATGTTATGTTGACGGCAATAGAATTTCTTGAGGGATGAAATTTACATAGGTTGAACAAATCCCTGACTAAGCAGCTTTTGGGACAGTGTTTTTCCTCTGTTCAAAAAAATCACTGTACAAACTACACGCTCGAAAGTAACGAATCAACGGTGAAATGTACACTCCATAGGATGGAGAGGTAGGTATTGCTGCTAAGAAAGGGAAAGTTCACAATTGGGAAATTAAAATCATCACGCTTGTCATAAAGCTTAGATTTCAAACGTCCATCTTCGTCAATATACAATAAAAGATCTAGGTACGAAGCTGAAGTAGGTGTTTCAGTTGTTTCTTTCATTTCAAGCTCATTTGGATAGATCTGATGTAAATACTTCTTAAATTTAGGATTATTAAGAGAAAGTTCATCGTCTATGTAGCGGAAGCTGAAATTAAAGGACTGGGCTAAATGTTTTTGTTTTCTTTGAATAAGACCTTGTAAAAACTTGGCCTCGTATGAGTAAAGGAAAAGGTCAGCTAAAAGCGGCGCACAGTTTGTTTCCATAGAAATCCCTATTGTCTGTTCGAAAATACGACCTCCGAATTTGACAAAAATATTGTCGATCAAAAATTCTAACATTTTGACTACGTCAGTCTCAGTGTACTTCTTGTTTGAATCAGTGTGGGTCTTAACAAAATATGTCTTGTCTTTCCCTATAACTGAATAAGTGAACATTGATGTATTAAATCTGCAATTACTGTTTTCAGTTTATTGTGTGGCAGGGTTGTGGCATAGAACTTCTCTAGAAATGAAACTAAATGGGCTTTATCATCCCTGACTTAGCAGCTTTTTGTACAGCGTTTATCAATTTACAAAAAGTTAAATGTTAGAACTTGAAAAATAAATGTTTTGTACACAAAAATTACACTTGCCAGTGTATATTCTTAAATGTAAATGTCTGTCCTATTTAGATTTTAATGAAATGCAAATGTGACATAGCCTCTACAAATACGTGGTAAAACAAGCAATGGAACAGCGCTTTTATTGTTATTCTTCATTTTAAAGTCACCATTGGGCCTTCAATAATGAGCTTTGATCATACTTGATAGTAAGTTGAGACGACCCTAGCCCCAGTTTGAAATTCATTGCTAATTGTCGAACAACGTCTCGTCCATGCTCTTCATTATATTATCTATTAGTAGGATGCACAAGAGACGATTTTTCCGATTTTGGGTTAACGGAATAACACACACCTGTATTATACATGTATGGAAAGAGGATACCATGGGGAATCGAGATGACGATGTCGTAGAGATTGAATTTGGTCACATTTTATTTTAGATGGGGGTCAAAGGTCAGCTACTAAAATTTTAAAATTTTGATGCTTTTTCAAGCGAGCTTCATTTCACAGATAGAACTGCAACGAAATTCGAATATTGTTATGAATTTTATTGGGGAAGTTCTAACAAGTTTCAATGGTGACATTTTGTTTAAAAGGCCTGTCATTTTGAAAATTTGCACCTCCGTGATATGAGGGGTTCTTTCGGATATAAAGAACTGCGCATTTCTGTCTTTTATAGGATTATTCTATAAAGGAAAGCTTGAATTTAATTTTAAAACGAACCGCTAAAAAATAAACTAAGTTTAGGCGAAATAAATCGTACTTTTGTTATTGGTATAAATAAGTCAATTTCCCCCCCCCAAAAACACACACTCATATAAATCTTGGTAAGACCGTTCCTACTGAAACAAAACCCTATTATATTATCTCAAATGATATGGAAAATTGATTTTAAACGTGAAAACAAATACATGTGCTTGGAAAACTGTCACTAGATTCCCGCTATTTGACTAGACTTTTAATAGGGTGCCCAAAGTCCAAAAGCCGCTTAGTTTTCGAGTTTCGGTTAACGGTATCACACACGGCTAATTTTAGTTTTAAATGATAGAGCAACTAATAAATTTCGAATTTTTAACTGTCGTAGAAAGTTCCTGTGGTCACGATTTCTCTAATTTCTCCTTTTTTAAGGGTACCCTAAACATTGCTTGGGATTTGGTATCTTTAAAGTTATAGAAATAGTAGTACCCTCTTATATTCTAATAAAAAGTTGTTCACGATAAAGTCAAGATCTTAAATATTTATTTGTTATTGTATAAATAAGTCAATTTTCCCCCCAAAACACACACTGACATAAATCTTAGTAATACCGTTTCTACTGAAACAAAACCCTTTATATTATCTGAAATGATATGGAAAAGTGATTTTAAACGTGAAAACAAACACAAGTGCTAGGAAAATCAAAACACATGCAACGTAAAATTGTCACTAGATTCCCGCTATTTATGTAGACTTTGGCTTGTCGAGTAACTTTGTCAAGAAATGATTAGAGTTATCTCTCGTTGTACACTTAAAAGAACATGACCAATTGGCATGGTCTTCACATCGACTAAAATTTGAAAGTTTTACGCAAATTTTGGCTTTTTAATTGTTGATTTCTCTTTAACGGTGGACATTACATCCATGATTTTTTAGCATATGTACAATTCGTATATGTACTTTTGTTAAAGTTGGAATTTTTCAGAAATAAAACATAGTTATTTCGCATTCATTGAAAATGTCTTCAATTTAGACTCAAATTAATACCGATAAATTATAAAAACCAGTCAAAAATAACTTGCATTCTATGATCTAAATAAATATTACAGGTCTTGACTTTATCGTGAATAACTTTTTATTTGAATATAAGAGAGTACTTATATTTTCTATAAATCTAAAGATACCATATCCCAAGCACTGTTTTAGGGTACCCTTAAAAAGGGAGAAATTAGAGAAATCGTGACCACAGGAACTTTCTACGACTGCTA
Source organism: Modiolus philippinarum (assembly GCA_002080025.1). Lineage (NCBI taxonomy): Eukaryota > Metazoa > Mollusca > Bivalvia > Mytilida > Modiolidae > Modiolus > Modiolus philippinarum. The sequence goes on along the minus strand of MJUU01046406.1, from coordinate 2,463 downwards.
AAAAATTGAAATTGAATAGTTGCTCTATCATTTAAAATAAAAATTAGCCGTGTGTGATTCCGTTAACCCAAAACTAGAAAACTAGGCGTCTTTTTGGACCTTGGGCACCCTACTATATGGGGTTGTCAACAAACAAACAAAAAATAACTGGTAAAAGCTATTTCCTGTGTACTTAAATTCGTGGATTTGAATTATTTGCATTTAACTATGAAAAAGAAAGGAAATGGGGAAAACGTCATGGAAACAACATCCCATCTCCAGGTTAAAACGACCCAAAACAAAACTTCTAGGGGTCACCATACGGTCTTCAACATAGTGAGGAACTTTACGAAAAAAATGCATTTCGTTTGGAACTTAATTTCGTGGTTTTAGTGAACCACCAAATACACGAAAATTCGAACCCTAAGAACAATAGCACATTCACAGTATTTTTATTTATGGTGCAGAAAGAATTGGTAGCCATGAAACTTAATTGGTGCAACGTGTAATTGAATTTTTATGATAAATACGTGTATTTACCAAAATGACATATAAGAAACGTTTTTGTTGATTTCATTTTGCAGTCAAAATGATCAGTGAATTAGAAATGATATCATCTCTTACGTTTAATACTAAGAAGTGTTCGTTATGGCCAATTTCATACGAATATTTAGTCAACGGATTCAAAAATGGTCCAATATCTGTATAATGATTAAGAACAAAGAGCAAAGGGGAGACATTTCAAAGAAAATTCATACAGCTGGCTTAAGGTGTTATTCATACACATGGCTTCAGGTGAAATAACCGATGTCCATAAAGACAGAGGAATCTTTAATCCAGCCATTCAATGCAAGCAATGTATGCTTCGTTAAGTTACCTTGATTGAAATAAAAACCATTATCATGCGGTCTATACATAGTCATCGTTGAAATTCTGAATCTCATTCAAAATGTCAACGAGCACGACACATAGCTTTAATCACAACCTATGGGATAGACGTTCAAATATTTTCATCTCTGACCGCCTGATACAAACCAATAATAAATGGTATAATGGAATGCACCTTTCTTATGTTGTCCCGCCTGGTGTCACCACTGCACTATCAGGTTTTGTTCTATGACGTCGTGAATCCGGGAAAAGTCACGCACAAGGAACAATTTTTGAACATGCGTGAAATGTAAGTTTTCCCGCGAACTACCTGATAGTGCAGCAGCGACACCAATCGGGAAAAGCAGGAAGGTAAATTCCATTCAAAAATTTTGTTTGGCGGGCCATAATCACAACTAATATGACTATTGACAGGGATGAACAGGGCTGATGATAAATCATCTCTTAAGCAATGAAATAGTGACTAATGTAAGGATTTTGCATAAAGTAAATAATACTTTTTTTTATTTCTCCTGAACCAGCTAATTGTGTTGTCAAGACTTAGTGTGATAATATTCATCGTTTTATGAAAAGGTTCCTAGTCAGTACTTCGGTGCTGAGCCGAAAGTCAGTTTTATTTAGAAACTTGCTATATTTAAATTTTTGTTCATTTTGTTGAAAACTAAGGAGTATCTACCTCAAGCAAAGATCTGTCCCTTGTTGATTTAGTGTTTCCTTAAGATCGTTTTTGGTTTTTCGTACTCAGTCAGTTTTTAAACATCTTTGGGGGATGGTCTTCTAAATGTTAAGATTTTATCTGCACTGAAGTGAAATAGGTAGTCGAAATGGTTGATCATTTGAAGAAACTAAATTTACAGTAACTTCGGTATTTATCCCCGCACTTTCGAAGAAAGTTCGGGGATAATGTTATACCCTCCGTCTGTCCGTCCGTCTGTCCGTCCGTCCGTCCGTCCGTCACAGTTTTCTTGTGACTCAAACTCCTCCTACATTTTTGGATTTAGGGATTTAATTTTGTTGTAGAATTGTTGCATATAGTCCGCAGATGCACAATAAGCTTTCGGATTTTCGATATTGGTCTTGGTGCAAACAAGAGGCCCCATGATGTCAATTTTTTTCACATGTGGCATGTGACACAAACTCCTCCTACATTTATGGATTTAGGGATTTAATTTTGTTATAGAATTGTTGCATATAGTCTGTAGATGCGCAATAAGCTTTCGGATTTTTGATATTGGTCTTGGTGCAAACAAGAGGCCCCATGATGTCAATTTTAACAAAGACCCAAAGATGTTGATTAGACACATGTGGCATGTGACGCAGCTTCTCCTACATTTTTGGATTTAGGGATCAAATCTTTATGCAGAATTGTTGCATATAGTCTATAGATTTGCAATAAGCTTTTGGAATTTTGGTTCCGGTTCCAACTTTGGTAAATTTCCTGAAAATGTCAAAGAAACATATTTTTTTTTAAATTTTGGCATATTATCTTATATTCTGACAATTGTTTGGTAAAAAACAAAATTCTGATAGCTTAGGATTCTGAAAGGCGTTCCAATTTTGGTAAATTTCCTGAAAGTCTCAAAGACCACTTATTTT
>MJUU01046402.1:26455-104414 GCA_002080025.1 Modiolus philippinarum | reverse complement strand
TTATAATGTTGTTTGGTTAACGTTTTTTCGTCCCAATTGGTACGTTTGAAAGTGTCTGACTTGTCCAGTTCGTTTTGTTGGACATCGATGTAGTATTTCTTTCAGACAAAAGCAACGTTGTTAGAAGCCTTGTCTACAGGTACAAACACATATTTTTTACCAAGGTTCTTCAATTTTGACTTAATTCTATTTACAGACAGCTTAGGAGGTGACTCAACATAATTATCTTTATAAAAATTTATTCTGTTGGTGACCTTGGTAATAATTTTATCTTTAAACAAATTTAGAGCATGCTTGTCTGCACTTTCTCGTTTGCACCATTTTTTACAATAATTGGTTACAGCGTCTTTAATTATATCAAAACATGCTTGCCAGTTTATTTTTGAAGGCGGGCGATATTTAGGCCCTTTCCTAAAGAATTGTCTGACTTCCTTATCTACAATGATGTTAAGATTCCCCGTTAATATATGTCCACAAGGGTCATAGCGATATGGTGACGTGGAACAGTCTCAGCTGCTAGGGTAGTTCTTCTCGAAATTAGCATCAGAGGTAAAAGAAGAGTAATTGAAAAATAAGTTTCTAGTAGGTTTTTTATAAGAAAAGGAAATGACAGGCATGTCCTGGTTGTCAAAATAGACGGGTACAAGTTTTTGAATATCTGGATCCCGAAAAATGCCTGCAATATCAATGAGGTCAATTCCTTTATTAATGTATTTAATTTTCAAAAACTGTTTTACATGCTCATCGTGTTTGTCGATTCTCGGATAAAGTCGATGAAAGCAGAAAGCATCAATAATTTTGGAACATTCATAGAGCGGACTATTTACAGACGTAGCCTAACCCTAACCCTAACCCTAACCCATAAATTGGGAATTGTGACTATAAATTTTTAACATTGTGTTAAATCAAACCAGAAAATTATGCCAAAATAAACAATTAAACTTCACAATATTCTGAGTTTAATGGTGCAAATTTCTTAGAATTTGGTTAAGAAATGACTTCATAATATTTTTTTGGCATGAAGAACAAAAGGATAATGTTTCATATTATTGAAAATATATTTTGTTCTTTTTAATGGGCTTCCATTTATATATAATATACCCACATATATATCGATTGTTATAAATTATATCCCAATATATAGGCAATGTTTTTTCTTAATCTGGGGAGCATATTACATATACCTGTTTATTATAGATTTCCAATCAGGAGTTATTACCACAACCGGGATGAAAAAGCCATATAACCGGTCTGATATGGCTTTTTCAAAACGAGGCAGTCTGATATGGCCATTTAAAACTAGATATGTTGGTAAGGACTAATAACTTCCGCAAAACAGAACATATCTTTGCTAAGTTTGTAATAAGTATGATTCTAGTACATGTATATATTAAGAACATTGTGCGTGAAGGTAGTCTTACACTCAGTCGTTTTTTGAATTTTCAACAATCAATAGTTGTTATAATTCGATATTATATATTACTCATTTTACTCATTTATGGATTTCCAAATGTTTTGATTTGATCTGCACAGAAGAAACATAATTAGAAACCGTAGAATTATCAAACGCAATGGTCCTGACTTGGGACCGGCATTTAAAAAATGATTAGTTAAGCCGGTTTAATTAAATTTTGCAAATTAAGCCATATGTGAATATGTAATTTTGATTTTCAGTCTTATTTTACTTTATATAAATTACTTGTCTAAATCTTTATTTCAAGGGTTTGTACACATTATTTTTGTTATAGGATCTGTAAGTATCGTTCAATTCCGAAATTTCCGGGTACATTAATTATACCCGGAAGTTGCGTTTTGTAGAACATATCTTAAGTTTTAATATGAACGGCAAATCCTAAAACGTCATCTTTTGGGCGAAATAAGTTTTCGAGTTGCAATTTATCGTAAAATTTCGGTGTCACACGCCGAAACTAACAATATTGGTAATAGTAGCTTCATATTTTTATTTAGATATTATCTGCACTGATCAGTCGTAACTTGTCGAAATGGCCATATACAGAAATTAAATTAACAGTAACTTCGGTATTTTGTTATTTGTTACCACTGGATCGATGCCACTGCTGGTGGGCTGTATTCACCAGCCCAGTAGTCAGTACTCCGGTTCTGACCCGAAAGCCGATTTTAATTTCGAAACTTGCAATATTCAAATTTTTGTAAATTTGTTGAAAACTAAGAAGTATCTCCATCATGCAAAGCTCTGTTCTTTACTGATTTTGGCTTGTCATTTAGATCATAGTTGGTTATTTGTTTTCTCTCAGTTTTTAAATATCTTTGAGTTAATGGTTTTCAAAATATTTAAATATAATCTGCACTGATGAGACATAACTTGTCGAAATGGCCATATGCAGAAAATGCAGAAATCAAATTTACAGTAACTTCGGTATTTTGTTTTTTGTTACAACTGGATCGATGCCACTGCTGGTGAACTTTTAGTCCCCGAGGTTATTCACCAGGACCCGTATTCATAAAACCCCTTAAATTAAGATTTTTCTAAGGAAACACTTAAGTTAAGGAAACTCCGCCCATTTTACTTAAGTGTTATCCATAAAACCACTTATCTTAAACATTTGCTAAGGAAATCCTTAGTTTTAGGAAACTCCGCCCATGAAGTAGTATACATTTATTTAATGTGTAGCCAGGCAATAGAATTTGAGATTGTTTATTACAAAGAATGTCAGTAGAAAATTCCATCAAACATGTCAACACAAAAAAATCTATTTCACTAAAATCAATATGATTTTGACCAAAAACATTTATAGCCAGAAAATAGAACAGTAATGAATATTCATAAAATTGTTTTGACCAATCACAGAAGCCGGGCAATAGAACAGTATGAATATTCATGAAATTGTTTTGACCAATTACAGTAGCCAGGCAATAGAATGGTAATGAATATTCATGATGAAATAATTTTGACCAATCACAGTAGCCATGAAATAGAACATACCAGGCAATAGAACACACCAGGCAATAGAACATCGTGAAATAGAAATGTTAATTAATTGTAACAATCTCCAAAATAGTTCAAAATACAAAATACCTAATAAAACATATAAAACAATGCAATTAGGTAATAATAGTATTCATAAAACATCTTTAACTTAGAAAACACTTAGGTAGGTGGGTAGCTACCTTAAGTATAAAAGAGTTTCAATAAATGTTTTGCAAGATGTTCTCACAGCTTTAACTTGTTATTATTATTCATTTTGACATGTTTGGAGCATGATTTGCAAAATAAGATATTATTTATCAAAAAGTAATACACTTCAATTACCTTTTTTAATCTATCCAAAACATAGCTTAAATAGCCAATTATTCTAGTAATATCTTTAATGATTAGATATATGTAAAAGGTTGATACTGTCTGCCATACAGCATTGATGTAAAACCAATAGAATAAAGGGGCAAATACCATTTACCCTCCCCCTTTAAAAAGTGAGGACACAGATAAGCACAAACGGTCCATTTTGTAATGAAGTAATGAAATAAACGATTAGACTTTGAAATAAAGTATTCCGTAAAAAAATTGTAATATCGTGGATACGTACAGCAGTTTACCTATATGTTTGTGTGGATGGGGGGGGGGTAATTAAGCTCTCAATAATCAGATTGAAATTAAGATACAGGATTCTATTATCAAGGGTAAAGTAGTGAAAACTATAGTAAGAAAGAGAATCTTGTAAAAATAAAAAAGGGGCTGAAAATTTATCATACACAAATGTAAATTAAAAGGATTGTGGGTCCGCAAAGAGTGCTTGATAAACACCACTTTAATAACATGCACCTGGTGATGAAATATGCGTAAATCAAATAAACAATACACATTTTCTGTTGTTTTCAAAATATACTTGCAAGTATACCTGTGTCCATCTGACAATTTTGTTGTTGTCAATCAATACACACTGATTCGTTAAATTTGACAATACAATAATCTTTTTTAAATGGTGAATATAGTTCACCGTCAACAGTTAACGTTTTGCTTTGTATGTCATTATAGCATCATTTATTTTTTTTTAAATATTGATTTATATTGCAACAAGAAAGTAATAGTAGTCTGAATAAAAACGTAGAGGTTCTGTACTGTCAAATACTTAAGTTTTCCTTAGCTAAGGGAACAACTAAGATGTTTTATGAATACCACTTAGATATTTTCCTTAACTAAGGAAATCCTAAGTAAAATCTTAGTCTAAGGAACGCTTAAGTTAAAAAGTTTTATGAATACGGGCCCTGCCTAGTAGTCAGTACTCCGGTTCTGACCCGAAAGCCTATGTTATGTTGGAAAGTTGCAATATCCATTGTTTTTTAATTTTGATGAAATCTAGGGAATATCTCCTTCATGCAAAGCTCTGTTTCCATTTTTATCATAGTTAGTAATATGTTCTCTATCAGTTTTTAAACATTTTTGAGTTAATGGTTTTCCAAATATTTAGATATTATCTGCACTGATGAGACATAACTTGTCGAAATGGCCATATTCAGAAATTAAATTTACAGTAACTTCGGTATTTTGTTATTTATTTTAAAACATTGTATATTGTAGTCTATATTATAATATTATTTGGTTATTTGTTTAATGCGCTCATATATAAAAATGTAATATAAAACAAGAAACACCTACAATGGCTGAACATGATGATTACATGCCAAACTCTGCCAGGGAACTACACAGGAAAAACACGAATTAGACTAAAGACAAACGTAGACAACGATAGGAACTCGGGACAGCTTGACTTGGTAATGGAACTAGCAAAAGATAACGGTAGGATTAAACCAGTTTATGGGTACCCAAACCTCCCCTTTAACTGTCCCGTTTCCCTATTGTATAATAAACGGACAAATAAAATCCAACACAGGAAGAATACTAATTCCATGACCACAATCTTGAAAAGGAAAGAAAAAGACAATTCGTTATTTTGAAAGATGGGTCAATGGGTGCTTGCTGCTAATCTGCCAGCTAGCTTAGGGGCTTAGTCTGCTGGTACAACACAGTTGCACTACGGAGGAAAAATGCAACTCAAAACTTCCCAAAGGGTTCGGTAAAGAATCATCACAAATTTCCGTAGACATCCGCAGTATCAATGAAAGGCCAGAATATGTGCAATATTTTCAGGTCACTAGGTCTCAAAGCTAATTTAATGGATGCAAGCAGAATTACAAAAACAGGAAAACAGCAAACACCTACAATGGCCAGGAACTACAATCACATGTCTTGTCGATAACCGCTATTACGCATAGAGTGTAATTACGTCCAAGTTTTTTCTGGACTTTTGATTACTGTCTTTTATTTACTGTATGTTTGTATTTTTTATTATATATTATCTATACAAATACATTTTATCCTTTATAATTCAGACTAAATAGAAACAATGACGATGAGCTGTATCAACGTTAAAATGAACTTAAAGATGATAGACATAAGTTACATAAAACAAAATCTGCGGGATTTTCAAACTATGTGTAAGTATATGAATGCCAAACATTTTTGAGCAATCAAAATATATCGTGTTTAGTAGATGGTGGCATGTAATATATGTGCCCGCCAATGCTACTCGATCAGTATTTCTGATTTCATTATATAAATGAGTTCAACTAGATTGATTCAAGTATGGATACTTTGCATGCATTTCCTGTGATGACTGGTTATGTCTTTACAGGAAATTTCATTATCACCATAATAATTCATCGGATCAGAGTGATACTGTCGTGCTTTACCATGTAACTTGACAGAATTATAAGTTCAAGCACTGACCTACTAGCATAATGAAATAAAAGGGACAACAGGAAACACCTTCAATGGCTGAAAATTATAATCATATGCCACAATCCGCTAGGGAAATAATACAGAGAAAAACCACAAATAAGACAAAAGACAAACATTAACAACCATGGGAACTCGGGACAGCCGGACTTGGTACCGGAACTAGCAAAAGCCAGCGGTAGGGTTAAACTGGTTTATTGGTACCCAAACCTCCCCTTTATCTGTCCCGTTTCCCTATAGTATAGTAAACATACAAAAAAAACGATTACAGGTAGACTTCTAACTCCATGACCACAATCTTGAAAGGAGAGAATATGACAATACGTAATTTTGAAAGATGGGTCAAGGGGTGCTCGCCGCTAATCTGCCGGCTAGCTAAAGGAGCCTAGTCTGCTGGTAGACCGCTGTCGCACTACGGTAGAAAAATCAAACTCAAAACTTCCCGCAGGATGTAAACCAACTTACAGATATAAGGCATTTTTATATAGCTCATATATGTAAAAAATGGATAACAGAAAACACCTACAAGGACTTAATATTTTAATTACATGCCACAATCTGCCATGGAACTGCACATGAAGAACACGAATTAGACAAAAGATAAAAGTAGACAACGATACGAACTCGTAAAGCCGGACTTGGTACCGGCACTAGCAAAAGCCAACGGTAGGGTTAAACCGGTATATGGGTTTATATATATATATATATATATATATATAGTGGTTACTATATAACAGAAGTTGTAAGACAATTTTTGAAATTTAAATATATAAATAAAGGTATTGATTCAATCGACATCGGGGGCATTTTTCGGGACCCAGACATTCAAAAACTTGTTCCCGCTTATTTTGACAACCAGGACATGCCTGTCATTTCCTTCTCTTACAAAAAGCCTACTAGAAGTATTTATTTCTCTGACTCTTCAATAACCTTTGATGCTAATTTCGAGAACAACTACCCCAGCAGCCGAGATTGTTCTACGTCGCCATATCGCTGTGACCCATGCGGGCCTGTATTAACGGGGAATTTGAACATCATCGATAATAAATTAAAAATATCATCAGAAAGGGGCCTAAATATCGCCCACATTCGAAAATAAACTGGCAAGCATGTTTTGATATTATTAAAGACGCAGTTACCAATTATTGTTGAAAATGGTGCAAACGAGAAACTGCAGACAAACAAGCACTCAATATGTTCAAAGATAGAATTAAAACAAAAGTCACCAACAGAATAAATTTTTAAAAAGATAAATATAAAGAGTCACCACCTAAGGTATCTGTAAACAGAATACAGTTACAATTAAGAGATCTTAGCATTAAATATGTGTTTGTACCAGTTGATAAAGCCTCCAACAACGTTTCTATTATTTGAGAGAAATATATTGATGTCCAACAAAATGAATTGCCAAAGTCTGACACTTTAGAACGTACTAATTTTGACGAAAAAACATTAACCAAACAGCACTACATCGATACAGATATGCTCCAAGTTCCACCTTAAGAGAACACCTGTCCTACTATGTACTGGGTTCCTAAGCTTAACAAAAATCCCATACAAGCATCGTTTGATTTCTGCATCGAGTAACTGTTGTACCACTGATTTATCCATCCATTTAACCAGTGCATTCACCTGTATTGTAGTGTTGGTTATACACGGATACTTGAGGAAGTTTACTAGAAAGTTTTATGTTCCTTACCAGTGGAAATAGACCTTGATCTACAACAATTTTACAGATTTCATAGATTGTTAAATACATGTAAGAAGTTTTATAAAAGATATGAACATTATATATTTAAATATAATGCGACTCGCACACAGCTTATCACTAATAACATTTCTCACCCTCGTTTTTACGGACGTGTCAAAAACTAATAATATATCCAAAAAAACTGGGACGTAACCTACAGTCTTTAAGTAATAGGGGATATTTATCCATCCATTTAACCAGTGCATTCACCTGTATTAAAGAGTTGGTTATCAAATATTGTGGAAAAAACTGATCAAAACTCTGGTGTAAATTACTTTTGGACTGTAAAAAATTCCATTGAAGTTTTAAATAAACTGAAATCAATAAAAAGACCAGTTTCGTTTATTGACAGTTATGATTTTTTCTACACTCTTCACAACCCTTCCACATAAATTGACTAAATCTAAATTTGGACAACTTATGAAATGGCATCTCAAATTTTCTGATCTACAGTTTATTTGTTGTAAAAAACAAGGATTTTTCTCTTACATCACTTACAAAAATCATTGCTCCAAGACTTGCGATGACATGATTAAGGCACTGAATCTTTTTGCTGGACAACATTTGTGTTCGTTTTGGCAACATTGTCTATCAACAGCTCATTGGAATTCCCATTGGTACAAACTGTTCACCCCTCATTGCAGATCTTTTCCTGTTCTATTACAAACGGGACAAAGCTACAGAATGGAACCATACAAGAATAGATTGTCTTTATAGAGAAACAGGCTGGGAAACCCTATCAGAGAGAAGACGAAAATGCAAATTAAATTTATTCTTTAATATTCAAAGTGGACAAGCTCCCGCATACCTTTGCGATCTTATTCCCCCGACTATACAAAGTACGACAGTATATCCGCTTAGAAATGGTTGTGATATCATGATTCCTTATTGTAGAGTATCTTTTTCTAGTTCCTCGTATATCCCGTCCACTATTAGACCCAAATGTCCGAAATCTCGACTCTATAACTAAATTTAAATATGCAATTAAAATAAATGATATTTCTAAACGTACTCTTGTACCAAAATATTTCTCATACGGACCTCGGAAATTAAAAATATGTTTAACTCAACGTCGTAATTGTTCGTCTTTCCTTAACTATGATCTGTATAAAGTTAATATAGTTGCAAGTCCAGCTTGTAAATGTTGATTTGCCCGAGAAGATGCTTATCTTTTTTTTTCATTTGCCTACTATACACGGATACTCGAGGAAATCTACTAGAAAGTTTATGTTCCTTGCCAGTGGAAATAGACCTTGATCTCTTAACTAAGGGAAACATGAACTTGTCGATACAGGAAAATACAAACATTTTTAAACAAGTTTATAAATTTATCAAAGGATCCAAAGATTTTTTATCGTTTAAATGCCTCTTATTTCTGATGTTGCACCCATGTACCTTCGAGTTTATACACACAGGTTTAGATGTGTAGTGATTTTGTTTACTTATATATTTGTATATATATATATTTTTCCTTTTTTGGAATTTTCAAACTTTTTCTCTTAAGTCTATAATTAAACCCCTTTAACCATGTTGTTAACTATATAAGTATAACCAATTATTGATTTTAATTTTTTGCATGTTCCTTATATGTTAATATAAAAATTGTTTTGTAATAATTATTATGTATTGGAGCGGACTGCTATAATTGGAAGAAAAACATGTGTCCAAGCCCCTTTGTTATATTAGCAAATTAAATCATTATAAACTAAACTACAAAACAGTGATCAACTTATTTCAATTTTCAAAGATAACAGCAAGTATATCGACGATATTCTTACTATTGACAATCCCCCAGTTTTTAGAATACGTCGACCTCATTTACCCACAAGAACCAAAACTTAATAAGGCAAACAATGATTCTAAATACTGCCCATTTTTTGATCTTACTATCATCGTTGACTCTGAAAAAATTAAAACTAAAATTTATGATAAAAGGGTTGATTTTGATTTCACTATTACTAATTTCCCTTTTCTTGATGGCGACCTTCTTCAAGGTCTATCATACGGGGTGTATATATCTCAACTGGTACGATTCGCATGCGTTTGTTCTACTCTTGACGACTTCAATGAACATAACCTTACGTTAACATCCAAACTTTTGCAACAATGTTACAGATTTCATAGACTGTTAAATACATGTAAGAAGCTTTATAAAAGATATGAACATTAAATATCTAAATATAATGCGACTCGCACACAGCTTATCACTAATAGCATTTCTCACCCTCGTTTTTACGGAAGTGTCAAAAACTAATAATATATAAAAAAAAAACTGGGACGTAACCTACAGTCTTTAAGTAATAGGGGATATTGACTTCATTATTCAGTTAAATTCGCTTTGGGAGCCAATGACTTTACAATTATACTGGCCTCTCATTGATACTGCCGATGTCTACGGAAATCAATGATGATTCATGACAAAATCATTCGGGGAATTTTGAATTTGATTATTATTCCGTAGTGCAACAGTGTTTTACCAACTGGCTTTGTTCTTTGAGCTAGCCGGCAGTTTAGCGGAGAACACTCCTTGAACCATCATCTTTCTAAATTACGTTTGGCTTTATCTTTCCCTTTTTCAAGATTTTGGTCGTGGAGTTAGTGGTCCACCTAGATTGAGTGCTATTTGTATGTTAATTATACTATGAAGAAACGGGATAGAGAAAGGGGGTGTGGGTACACATAAAGCAATTTAACCCTACAATGCCGGTACCAAGTCCAGCTATCCCTAGTTTCTATCGTTGTCTATGCTTGTCTTTTGTCATTTTGTTTTTCTTATGCAGTTCCCTGGTGGATCGTGGCATGCGATTGCAATGTGCGGTCATTGTGTGTGTGTTTCTTGTTATCTTTTCTTCATTAATATGTCCGAACAGGTCTGAATGCTTAGAACTGAACGAAAATTCTGATTTGCAAGGAGTACAGTGATGACTAGATCAAGAGATACCATTTTATAAGAGTTCTTTGTTTCAAGAACCGAGGAAAAACCGGTATATGACTGCCCTGAAATCCGACAGTTTAGTTTAAACTTATTTGTTTTGCTCACAAAATGCAAAGGGGATCAGACACAAGTTTTTTCGACTTATAAAAGTTTTTTTCCCATATACAATATACAATAATTACAATAATAGAGCATGTTTATACAGTATTCAGTTCATCTATGTATAGGGTGAAATGAAACGGAAAGACAAATTTAACACAAAAGGGAGTATGAAAGATCAATAAATTAACGGAATAAAGTTGGAATGGTTGATAATGTGTATGTACTATCCTGGGGACAGACAAATCCGTCAGATACGTAAAAACTTCCGTGAATTTTTTCAAACATTTTGTTTTTGAAATAATATACTAGTACTTCGTGTCTTAAACTGTGTTCATTTAAAGATAAAAACATTAAAATAATCCTGCTGAAAGACCACCTTCCACCCCCTTTTTGTGAACAGGAATCATGTAACATAAAAGCGTTCCAAGCGAGAGATGCGTTGCCCAAAATATCCGTCGCTAAAATGTCAATCTAGGTCAATCTAGATTCGCTAAACGTCTTTTAATTATTTTGCTAAAAAGTCAATTTTTTTGTCGCTAAAAAGTCCTATTTTTTTGTTAAATTGTCCACTCGTTCCGCTAAAATGCCCTCAAACGTATAGTCGGCCCTTTTGAGTGCCGGGTTCACTAACTCTTCAAAACTAGTCAAAATATTTTTACTTCTTGTGTGCGTAACTCTCAATTCAGCACACATGTAAACAGTGTGTCAATCTAGGTTTTCCAGATTCGTTAAAATGTCCTTTAATTATTCCGCTGAATAATCAACTCTTTTGTCGCTAAAACGACACCTTTTTTCTCTAAATTGTCCACTCGTTCCACTTAAATGTCCTCAAATCTATCGTCGTCCCGTTTGAATGCCGGGTTTACTAACTAGTCGAAATATTTGTACTTCTTGTGGGGTGACTCTCAATTCAGAGCACATGTAAACAGTGAGTGGGTTTAATTGATTGTCCTGTTGGCATTAGCTTTTCTACTTTTAAATAAGAGGAATTTTCTTTAACGCATCTCAACTTAACAGAGGTGCGATATATCAATTTAGGATGCATCCACTGTGACCATTGGTTTTGTTCAATACCATTTCCTCAATCAGTTTTATCAATTGCTTCTACTCATTTCAAAAACAAACTCAATCAGTATTCTGTTCAGCTTAGCAACAATACTTGGTGATTAAAATCTAAAATACTTAGTTTTCATGATTAGTTTACACCGACATTAGTATGCATGGTCAAACCTAAACAGCTGTAAAGTTAAATGACCACGTTTTTCTTTTGTCAAGTAGGAAAAAGAACTGACTCCAGGCGTTTTTTAAATACATAAAAGGAATTTTTGCTAAACCTGTCCAAAAGCATGACTTTAAACTCCAAAGCTCATACAAAGCCTTTATGGAAATATAAATACCGTGAAACTCTGATGTGTCGAAGTTCAAGGGACTGCAGAAAGACTTCGACTTATCCGTTGCTTCGACTCATCCGTATGCTATTTGATCTCCATTTTTACCATATCTTATGTGTGTGTCACTGTGGGCACGGCTTTTTGGTCAAAACAGAATGTCTCTGTCAACACTGAACCTTAATTACCTGGCACATCTATTGAATGAATTTAGATGCACGGAAGACAAAAAATGAACGACTCCCGATTTTACAATTACATCGTATACAATCAGGAAAATAGTTCTTGAAATTTCGAGTTACAAAAGGTATAATAATACATTTTAATCATTTGGGGTTGAATAAAATGTTCGACACAAGCGATGTATGTAAGTGAATAAGAAAATAAAGTAATTGCAGAACCTATTTGGACACAATATGCATTTGGATGAATGAACAAATATTTTTTTCTCTTCGACAGCGTTATCTCTATATATGTGCCCTCTTAACATGTAGAATTATTAATTTAACAAGGGTTAAAGTCCAAAAACTCATTGCCAAAGAAATCAATGAAACTTCAAAAGTAAATTACTTCCAAATCATGTGTTGGAACAATTATATTTTTACACAGAAAAATATGTCAATTGGAATTGATCAATAAGTACTGTACTCTGATGAAGAAAGGCTTGGTCAAGTCCTCCTTTTCACACCTTCCTGGTCATCATTTACCTTTTTACATTTTCTATTGGGCAATTTCAATGGTCCTATTTGCAAAAAGTTTTATCTGCATGTACAGTAAGTTACTATATTTATATTTTGTGAAGATTTTCAACATTTCTATACATAATATCAGTGATAAGTAAAATACTTTAACAATTATCTAAATATTTTGAACCATTCCATAATTTTTGTAAACCTAAATGTGAAAATGTATTTTATTTATTTTGAATGATCATGCCCGAATGAGTGGTTCTCTTCATTTTTTTATTTATATACAATATGCTATAAACATAATTGTTATAGAACAAATTTACAAGCAATATATATATATATATATATATATATATATATATATATATATATATGTTCAGCACTTATGGGTCATGTTTTTTGTCCTAGATTGCACAGCTACGTTAAAACTTTTGAAAGTCATTCGAGATAATGATATGTTTTCGGTTTTGCGATGTTCATGTATTTTCCTGTCAGGTTCGTCGTGTTCGGCATGAACAGGATAAGACGCCATTTTGAGAAAAACAGAAAGAAAATAGATTTTTGTATTCCTTCTAAAAGCTATTAATGTGTTACATCTAAATATTTTGGTGAACACAATTTTATTCAAATGCCTTACATGGACATGTTCACCAAGAAATTACCGTCCTCACTCTTCTTGGGTCCGTCAAACATCTCTAGCCGTAAACATGATCCCAGTGGCAAATTTGATATGAAAACCAATAAAAAATTACCGCTACTTTATACTATGATGGGCCATCCTTTTTATTTTTTAGCGCCGAGGTGCATCTAAAGAGTTATTTTTTTAACGTATGCTGGGCAATCCAGCTCAAATTGGAAGCTACTTTGGTATATAGTTGTTATATTAAACAAAAAGTATATAAATAAATAATAAAATAAAACTAAGAAAAAAGAAAATGAACTTAAGTATAGAAAAACAAACACACAAACTAAACTAAACTAAAACAATAAGAAAAAACCAAAATAGACTGGAAAGAATACGTAAAGTAGAAAGAGATAACTAAAAAATGCTTTCATATTTGAAAGTGGTCTTCTGTGGGTACTCTACCGGTTTTATCCAGGTGCAATTTAAACAAGAATTACTTCCCTTCCCCGAGAGAGGATAGACGAAGTACCGAGTTTGCGATAGTTTTTTGTCTTTTTATCTTCACAAAATACAGGTTTCAAATCAAATTGTCGTCAGAATGTAAATAAATATCAAATGTTATAGACTAGGGTGACACGAAAACATTCCCCTAGTCTACGGATACATCTTGACATAAAACAAAATCACGTCTGATTTATTCAACACTGCTACGTCACATATTAATAGCGGGAAAAGGGGAATAACTCATATTTACAAAAACATATGCGACCATTCAAATACAGGTACATAACATCCCGCCCCACAAAAATAAAATTTCTTAAATTTTATATAATTATCTAAGAATTTTTGAAAATACAAAATCATGTAAATATTTTAAAATATTAAATTTCAAATAGAGTCATAAACATATAACATTCAAAATAGTTAAAAATTTATGCTGAACTTTCACAATTATCAAAATATAACATCCATCGGAAAACAGCACTCCAGGTACATATGCAGAAATCTAGTGTCTGGCATCGAAAAGTCACTCCACAGGACTCCATGCACGCATTACTCTCATACTAAAAGTTTGAAGTCTGGCACCAGGTATCCACTCTAGGATTTGCAATGCACGCATTACTTCCACACAGACAAACATATAAAAACGACGCCACAAGCATAGAACTTTTACTCAAACATCCTCCGAAAAATTGCCATTAAATGTATAGCTGAATAAAATATTGATATAGTCACCAGAGACCTTAAACTCTTGAAAATAGTATGACATAACTTTTGTATAAATGTCTATAAATTTCACTACATTTGAAAAAAATACGACTTTTTCCCCCTCTATATCGTTCAGGACTTATACATCTCACTCTCACAAAAAAAAAACACAATAAAAAATATAGAAGTTCCAGAAAAGAAAATATCAACCAACTAGGTTTTATCTATGACATAAATGGCAATTCACTTTCAAATCAGCATAAATAATTTTAAAATATGTAAAATATGATAATGTGATAATCAACCAAAAAGTTTCCAAATAATTACTGTCATATGGCAATGCAATTATTGCCAATATGAAATGAGTTCATAGCTTACCGAAACCGTTACGTGCTGTAAGTAACTAAACGGGAAGAAAAGTTGGTAAACTGGAGATACAATTATCACCAATATGAAACAGACTGGATCTTCTCTTTGGAACAATGTTCAAACTTTTGAAGAAAAAAAATCTGTTATCGATGGCGATACAGTTATCACCAATCTGAAAATTGTATGAATATTTCTTCTGACCAGTAGTATATGGTGACAGATGACATCTTCAGATATTTGACGATACAGTTATCACCAATAAATTTCTGTAGGCGGGACTTCCACAAATACTAAACAGTAAACGATTATATCGTTCCACGTGCAAATCATGAGGAGACACACGGATGCCAGCACTTACACAATACACAGATCCAATGAAAATGCACAGTAATTACGGACGCAAGGACAGATGGCAATACAAATAACGTAGATATGTGCAGTTTTGCTGGATCAAAAAATATACGGAGTTTTTTTTTCAAAATTAAATACGGTTTTCATACCAATACTATGTCACATGGTTTTCCAAAAATGAAAATGTTCAGTTCTTACAAGTAATCGAAGTTATTATTATATAAACTGCCAAGCAATGTTAAATTCCAAAATTCCACCAGTAATATGTCAAAAAGTTGTCACAAAATTGTGTAAAGTTCCAAACAGATTTCATTGGCGAGCATGTGGTCGTTGTCCAATCTGCAGAAAATTTCAATATTATGGGGAGAACTAGTCCGACTCACAAATTCAATAAACAAGAAACATGGAAAATTGAAAAACGGGAACATTTAGGGTACTCCACCATGTTATAGTCTAGGGTGACACACAAACATTCCCCTAGTCTACGGATACATCTGGACATAAATCAAAATCACGTCTGCTGTATTCAACGCTGCAACGTCACATTACATTAGCGCGAAAATGGGAATAATTCATACTAAAACATATACGCCCATTCAAATACAGATATATAACACAAAATACGCGAAAAAAAATTGCCAAAAAATGCGTAAAATAGGATAGTTATTATTCATTTGTTTTGTTTCCCAGCTCGGGGAAAAGGCCTCGGGCTCGGGTTGGGGATACCCGACTTCCTGTTAGCACTGTTTAGTTTTTGAACAGAAGACAATACTTGAAATCTCACTCAAGGTAAAAAAATCAATGCATGCATTTTCAACGTTCATATTCACTTATTTTAGGAATTGTGATTGATTTACTTGTTAAATTAAACATTACAAAGTTGAGTAATCAAATTACTCACATCAGAGTAATAACATTACTTATTCCAAATACATAAACTAGTAATCTATTACTTTTTTAGTAGATTTTGATTTAATTCAAGTAATAAGTAATTGTCTTACTTGATTCAATACCTGAAAAAAGTAAATAATTTACTAGTATTGTGTATAAAAATGCTCATTTTAGCAATACAATTTCTCAATCTAATAGTAGAATAAGTAAACTCATCACTTGTTCCAGTCACAATTAATACTAACTACTTATTTTCAAGTATTATAGTCACTTATTTTCATACTAATTTAAGTAACTGTTTTACTTTAAAAAATAAGTATTCATTACTAAGTAATATACTTAGTAATTCATTATTAAGTATTACTAGTCATGATTGGCAATTACTTAAGATTCTGACAACTTTAAATACTTAAATATTAACTGAATTTGAGTAATTGATTACTTGTTTTAAACAATAGTAAGTAATATTTTTTAGAGTGCATGATTTAATATTTGCCCCTATGGGAAAGCATTCAAAGATTTTATCCTCTGAAACAACAACATCTACTTAGATCCAAACTTGGTTACAATAGTCCTTATGTGGTCCCCTTTAGATGGGTAAAGTGCAACTGTTCGCTTTGTTAAATTTTTATGATTACTACTAGCTTAATCGTATAAAATCTGACTCTGTTCAAGACTTATCTGATTATATTTGAAATTATATTACATTATCATGTATAAATCAATATTTGTATATTATCTTTTATGTGTGAGTGGTTAATCTTATTTATTTGTTATCAATTCTAACCATAAATGATATCTATAACTGATATATGCTACATACTGGTTAATGTTGCTCTTACTAGGTGATTTTTTGCACTTTTTCGATGGCGCAGATTTCATATAATATATGTGAGACATGTCAAGACAATGTAGGAAATAAGTTTTGTAAGGATTGTCATAAATATATGTGTGATCAATGCTTGGTTTTTCATGACAAATTCTTTAAAGGACATACGGTGACAGATTCACAAAATGTAAGCAAATCCGACCTCAAATCAAAACTGTTTTGTGAAATTCATGATCTTGGATTCCTGCATTTCTGCAATGACTGCAAGTTTCTTGTATGTCCTCAGTGCACGGCATCTAATGAACACAAGGGTCATGTGTTCATCAATATTACAAAGAAAGCCATGGAATCACGTGAACTTCTCGTAAAGACCTTTGAAAATCTGAAGTCAAAATTATCCATTGTATCAGGTATGGTTTTAGAAATAAAGGATAAGCAATTGCCTAAACTTCACACTGACAACAAACGTTTCCGATTGGCAGTCCAAGAAGCATGTGACGATTTTATATCAATGACTAAAGATGTCATTGCAATGAATATTACATGTGCTAACGATCACTTTATTTTAGAAGAGCAGCAGGCGAAATATACGCTTACAGAGATACAAAAAGTGTACGATGAATATGCAGCACGGATTGAAAGACTAGAAGGACTTCTACAGGAAAAACATGAACTGACATTTTATATTCTACAAAAAGATTTTGAAGAAAATTTCGAAACCTTGAAGGAAATACCAGTCATACCAACATTAACTGAAATGAGCATTTTTGAAAAAGATAAATTTGCTGCAGACGTTCTCGAAAAAATTCAGGGAAAATATACGATAAGGTACGACTGCATTTTTATTTTTTTATGTTTTAACCTCAAATAGACGATATTCTTAATATTTCCTTACAAGCAGATATAGAATTTTGGAGATTCCCATAATTATATATATGGCACGCCAGAGTCACAAAAATTCGAAAAATATAGCATCTCGTCGAGATACCGAGAATCTCGGGCGAGATACCAGGTTTCTCGCTAAAAAACCTATCATCTCGATCGGGATAGATGGTATCTCGACGAGAAACTAGGTTTCTCGTTCGAGATACTAAGTTTCTCGCCAAAAACCTTCATTTCCGATCGAGATCGAGAGTTGTGTTAAATGCCAGATTTTCTATCTCGATCGTTATACTGAAATCTTGTCGAGATTCACAGTTTCTCGCTAGAAACCCTCAATCACGAAGTGCGAGAATCACATCTCGTGTCAATCTCGATCGTGATTGGTTTAAATCAATTATTACATCTCGGGGAAAATCTCGTAAGAAACGAACCCTCAACCGAGATGAAATGCTTGACACGAGGTTTTTATCTCGTGTTGTGATTGGTTAAAATTTATTAATGATTCTCAGTGAAAAGCATACCATCTCCTTCGAGATAAAGGGTTTTACGCAAATTTTATGCCAAGTTTAGAGCTTTTTAACGAGATACTACTAGCGAGATACATGTACTAGGTTTATACTTACTAAATAGAGTTCAAATAATGAAATTTTTAACCACGCACATGTAATTAAGTCTATACTTGGACTTATATATTAATCCCGGGTCTATATTAACCAAATAAGGTTTGTAATAAGGGAATTTATAAACCAGGCAGATTACATTTAGTCAACATTGACCCTATAGTATATAAAATAAAGGAATTTATATAACCAGCAAAATTAATTAACTCAGTATTAACTAAATAGATATAATTAAGTAAAAAATAAGTGTATTTATATACCAAGCAAATTCAATGTTGTCAATTCATACCACAAAAGCTTAAAATAAGGAAATTTATGTACTCAGCATATTTATTTTGGTCAATTTAACCAAATTCATGTACCTGTCATATTCATTTTAGTCAATTTTTACCAAACAAAGCTTAAAATACGGGCATTTATGTACCCGGCAAATTTATTTTAGTCAATTTTTTGCAAAGCAAGCTTAAAATAATAAAACTTATTTACCCGTCATATTTATTTTAGTCAAAATATATTAAACAAAGCTGAAAATAAGAGAATTTATGTACCCCGAATATTTATTTCAGGCATATTTTTAGCTGTTTAGTAAGGGCTACGTCCCACACTGGTGCAAATGAAATTGGTTTAGAATCTTTATTTTCACCGAATTACGATATTTGACACGAGGTGAAACTTATCATTAAATCTGGACGTATAAGTCTTTGATTTTGGGTGATATACATGAAATCTCGATCGAGGAAGGGAGTTTACGTTATTAAATCTCGTAAGAAACGACATCTCGACCGAGATGAAGGGTTTTGACACGACATTTTCGTCTCGTGTTTTAATTGGTTAATTTGATAATCATAGCTCATCGAGATAGATAGTTTACGCGATGAAGTCTCGTACGAAATAAAATCTCGACCGAGATGAAACGTTTTGACACGAAATTTGGATCTCGTGTCTTGATTCACTAAAAATAATTATTGCATCTCGCTGAAAACTTACAATTCCGATCGAGATAGATGGTTTTACGAGAGTTAGAAGGTTTCTAGATGCCGAGATTAAAGGTTTTTAACGAAATACTAGGTTTCTCATGCGAGATACTGGGTTTCTCGTGCGAGATTTCAATCTCGACGAAAAACCCTGAATCTCGATCCCGATCGAGATGATGGGTTTTTCAGCGCGAAACCTAGTATCTCGTGCGAGAAACCAGGTATCTCGTCGAGATACAATATTTCTCGATTTTTTGTGACTATCGCGTGCCATATATATATATCCATTTGGACGTTGGACGTTTGAAATCGAAGCTATATTTGTATTTGCAGAGATTTTGTCTCATTTTCATTTACTCCATATTCCTTCATTGTTTATATGACAAGCGTGATAATTTTTCCAAGTTGTGAACTTTCCTTTTGTTAGCAACAACCTCTCCAGCCTATAGAATGCTAAATTCACAGTTGATTCGTCACTGTCGAGTGTGTAATTTGTACAGTAATTTTATGAACAGAGCAAAACCACTGTCCCAAAAGCTGCTTAGTCAGGGATTTCTTCAACCTATGTTAATTTCATCCCTCAAGAAATTCTACCCCCGTCACCACATTATTCACAGATGTGAAGTGTTGGGGTCCCAAAATGAAAGTGGACATTTTCAGCTAGATTAACGTCTTTCCGGATTTTACTACCGCTATATGACATTTTTCTAGATTGACTCACAGTGTGAGGGGTGCTGTGTACAGAGCAGGACATGCCTACCCTTCTGGAGCAATGATGTCACTCTCAGTTTCACTGGAGTTCACACTGTGAGTGCCTTTGTTTTTAATGTTGTGATTTCTATTTCTGTGCTTTGTATCTGTGTAACGCCATTGTTTTCTGTCTCTTACGTAATTGTTTTCTGTCTCCTCGTTTTTGCCATGTCTTTGAACTTCATTTTTTGTAAATTCCACTCTTTTGTTCCTTCGATATTCTATTGTGGCAGCCGTTGTTTTGTATTTATCACTGAGAAGATGTCACGCCAGTTTAATGTCAGATCCCGAATTCATAACAATTAAATGCAGGTGTCAGATACTTCAGTAAATTGTTAGAAACCAAGATTTGGAATGGTATAATCATAGATTCGAAATAGTATTAGTTTATGTTTAAATCTCTTGAAGTCACCAAAAGCTCTCCCTTTTATCTCAGACCATTTAAATTGTAATCTATACTGCATAATCATTTATTTTCGTGGGGATATAAGTTCGTAGATTTAACATTTTAAACTTTTTCGTGTGGACAAGTTTTCGAAGAATTCATATAACATTCAATAATTCCTATGGTTGGAATTTAATTCGCGAGGACTTAATTTCGTTGATAATTGCTACCCACAAAATAAACAAAATTTTATTCCCTGCGAATATTTCTGCTTTTACAGTATTTGAAACGTCTAAATCCCTTTTTTCCCCTTTTTTTTAACTTCTTCCCGATTTAGTATTTCATATTTGGTATTGCTAAGAAATGCTCCTCTGCAGGAATGAAATTTTCCTGTTTTAGGTATTTGGTTATTCCTTATGTATTTTTCTGTTCTTTTTTCCGGAAGCATTACTGTCAACAGTGATCATTAAATAATATCAACTGAATGTTCTCTTAAAATCTGGTAGCTACAAAAATGCATTCATTTCTATGTGCGAAAATAGATTTAAGGGTTATGGGTAAATTTTCATGGGACACAATCCCTTCAAATTAAAGGTTAAATAAAGCAAATGGAACAGCTCTTTTTTAATTGTTGCCTTCAATTTTGAAGCCCCATGAGGCTTTAAATATTGAGCAAACACTTTAACCTAATAGTACATGTGCCACTTTAGTATAACAACTAGCAACGCTTGAGCAAATTTTACTTGTTGGATACCGAAGGACACCACATCCATGTTTTCAACTTCCGCCGCTTTAAGGTAGATAGACACTAACATTCATATCCATGAGATTTTGTTATATATAGGTCGGGGTAATTGAAGAACAATACTTCTAATTTGAAATCTGTAAAAAGAAGTAAAAGTCAACATGCTTGTTTTTGCTAGAACTGAGATATTTAGCTATTTTTGCAATTTACATAGAATGCACGGGGGAAATATAGAAAGTCATGCTTTAGCACTTCTATCCACGAGAATTTCATGTATTTTTGTATATAGAAAGTTTATGATATAATCCATAGGTTACAACGAAAAATGTGAATGTCACCATGCTTTTAACCATGATATGTTACAAAGTGTCAGGATTAAACATTATTTGTGGAACAAGGGAGCTAATTCGCGGCAAGTTGAACGAAATAAGACGTTACACTTCTGTCATTCAACTATGACGTCACAAAGAAAAGCCATCAAATTACTATTACATCCCGAAAATCAAACATATCCCGTATCCGACTCTTTATTTTGTTAAATGCGCAATGGCATTGCGCAGCGAAACAGTGTCTGGCTGTTAAAAGAGGTCTATTAATCATGAAGTGATTTTTACTTATTATTTTAATTCCAAATTGTGATTTTTTTTTTTTTTTTTTTTTTTTTTTTTTTTGCTTTTTAACAGCGAAATACCTATGACTCTTGCGTAACGGGTGTATATTTCACAGTTTATTCGTTATTAAAGAGCGTATAATTAAGTTATCTCCGCGACCTCCTCATTTATTAGGGCTTCAAAAAATTATGACTTATACAATCATTAATAATGTTCTTCGATAGATATCAGTCCCATGCAAAAAAAAATGAATTTTTGGACGGATCTGTAATTCAAGATTCTTTCACAAAGAACTAAGATGAATATTTCTTTTGCTTGTCCATGACTTTTCACATTTCAGCAATGGAAGGGGCTTTTGGCAGTATTTCATTTCATCAATATTATTGAAGGCTAGGTTGAATATCCAGTTGAGACCATTTTGTCCCAAACAGCAAAGAAGCCGTTTCAAATCGTAAATAGGAAATCATTTACACCAGGGTAACTTTTACTGACGATTAATTGGGTCTTATACGAGACTATATTAAAATCTTCCACAATTGTGAGAAATCACTAAATACCGAAGTTACTGTAAATTTATTTTCTGCATATGCGCATTTCGACAACTTATGTCTCTTCAGTGCAGATAAAATCTAAACGTTTGGAAGACCATAAAATCAAATATGTAAAAAAACTGATAGAGAACAAATACCCAAAATGATCTAAATGTAAAGCCAAATAAGCTAAGGACAGAGCTTTCCGTGAGGGAGATACTCCTTAGTTTTCAACAAAATTTACAAAAATTTAGATATTGCAAGGTTGGAAATAAAATCGGCTTTCGGGTCAGCACCGAAGTACTGACTACTGGGCTGGTGAATACCCTCGGGGACTAACAGTCCACCAGCAGAAATATCGTCTTTTCCCGGGTGTAACGAAAAAGACGTTGAATTTCTCACACAAATGTAAGATATCCTGATCTTTAATTTAGGTCGAGTGTACAAACCAATACTTTGAACAAACTAAAAGAAAGTAAAACTTGCCATTACTTGTGGATTTTCCTACTGTGACGTCAAATAATTAACAATTATGACGTCGAACAAATCGAATCGTTGGATTGGACGTTTACCAATGTAAGACAGCTTCACGCGACACTGTCTTCGATGTGCTATCTTACACGGGAAACAGCCATTTACGGAAGAATAGAATAATGATGTTAAACCACATTACATAGGAAAAAAATAAACCCTGGATTTAACTGCAACATGCCATATATTTGACCAACACAGAAATTAAACCCACTGTTTGGTGTAATAGCTGTCTCAAAGCCAACGTAAACTTCATTTTCAACAGTTGTTGCAATTGTTATTACAGAGGTCATACCGTCATCACCATGATACATCGGCAAACGAATACCGAAGCAAGAACGAGAAAAGGGAAAATTCTAAAATTATCAATCCAAAATCACCGCAATTCACATCCAACACGAATTTAGACAGTATGACGAAGACAAAACAAATAAACAAAAATGAACTAGAACGCCACACAACTAAAGCACTAGCAGTGTGAACCCCTATAAAAACTGAGGTATCATCAAGTCTCCGGAAGGGTAAGCATGGTCTGCTCCACGCATGGCACCCGTCACACTGCCAGTGCCGGTTTTGTCACAGTCGATGTTAGTAAGTCCGGTAACAAATTCTGCATCTACCCAAAGACATCTGTTTTTATTTTGAAAACAGAATCATTGTAATGGTCTGTCAAATCGTGGTGACGACCGTAAAACTTCTGTAGTGACAATTGTGTAAAACTTCTGTGTGACAATTGTAACAGTGACTTAACATACCCTTGATGTATAAGCTTTTGAGACAGTAATTTGACAAAATCGCTGTACAAACTACAGACACGCCAATTGCGAATGAGTTGTGAAATGTACACGCCATATGCCATATGATTTGACAGGACGTTGCAATGTTTGTAATAATGAATTATAGATGTCATTATGAAATAACTAAATACCGATGTTACTGTGAATTTTATTTCTGTATATGCGCATTTCCACAACTTATGTCTCTTCAGTGCAGATAAAATCTAAACGTTTGGAAGACAATAAACTCAAAGATATTTAAAAAACGATAGAGAACAAATAACCAATATGATCTTAATGTAAGCCAAAATCAGCTAAGGACAGAGCTTTGCATGAGGGAGATACTCCTTAGTATGAGTGAACTCAAGTGTAAAAAAGATTTAAGTTGAAAAAAAGTAAACTCAAATATAATTAAAGTTTAAAAAACAAATTAAAGTTTCAAAAAATTAACTCAAATATATATAAAGTTACAAAAAAATTAATGTTTAAATTAAAAACATTAAAATCGTAACTAAGTTCGAAAACTTCTGTAGTAACAATTGCAACAAAGACTGAATGTATATTATACCCTTGAGTATAAGTTGTTGAGACAGTAATGTCGCTCTGTTGACAAAATCGCTGTACAAACTACAGACACGCCAATGGCGAATAGGTTGTGAAATGTACACGCCATATGCCATATGATTTGACAGAACGTTGCAATGTTTGTAATGATGAATTATAGGTTTCATCATGAGTGAAGCTTGTATATCGCTTGTTATCAAGTGGAGCTATTTAATTTCACAATAATAATTAACGAACTTCATCGAGTTAATTATTATTTGTAATTCAATTCTGTTAAATTAAATATTTTAAGTCTCACAGCTTGTATTTAACAACACAAAATAGCATATAAAATGTTCATGTACCATAAAATACTACATATGAAAAAGAAAGGAAATGGGGTAAATGTCAAGGAGACAACATCCCATATCCAAGTTAAAACGACCAAAAACAAAGCATCTAGGGGTCTATATACACAAATAAATCAAATACAAGTGCCATTCTTTAAAAAAAATGCGAGAGATTATATAATGTCTAGTAAAACAAATTATACAAAATATTAAAAAAATCATTTTTATTATAATTAAGAATATAAAAAAGTGTTCCTCCTATTTAAAATGTTAAAGCAGGATCTGGCGACATCATAAAACAGCCTTCTGATTTTAAAAGGTTAATAAATTTTCCTCATCAGATTAAATATTAAAACTAAAATTTTTCTTTTCAATTTCCTGAAATAAATTCATTCTCAAATCTGCATATTAAGGGCAAAACATTACAACATGCCTCTCATCTTCAATAGATGAATTATTATAATAAAACATTTCCTTTTTTATTGATATTTAAACTCCATTCAAAAACTTTCAAATGTACTCTGTCTCTTTCCATAATGGAAAATCGCTTCCACAATCGGATCTACTGCCGTTGCTATTTATAAATATTTTAAACAATATGGGTGACATAACACATCTATGTTTCAGTTCAGAGTTTACATTATACCAATCGGTCATATAGTTATTTACTTTCACTGCACATTCGACATGTGGATGTGGTTTTCCATTGATTTAATCACTGTTTTACCTTTTTGGAACCATTTAAGGCTTCTTATATGGTGTGAGATTCCTCACTGTGTTGAAGATCGTACGGTGACCCCTAAATGCTTTGTTTTAGGTCGTTTTAACCTGGATATGGGATGTTGTCTCCTTGACATTTACCCCATTTCCTTTCTTTTTCATATATACCTTACGATGCACCTAAAAATGTTGTACTTATACCTAATTGATCTAAATCTCGAAAAAAAAATTTCTATTTACCGTATCATAAGCCTATTTAAGATCAATAAATTCTTTCTATTTTCTATAATAGTAGTTAGCGTACTAATATTATCTAAAGTGCTTCTTTTCTTCCTAAACCCATTTTGCTCATCATTATTTATCGTTAATATCCAACCAAAATACCAATCTTCCATTAAATATACTGCAGTATAGCTTATATGTACCTGTTGGAGCTAATGTAAGTCCTACGTTTGACATAGAATCAATTTGATCAGATGTAGACCATTTTGTTATTGGTAATTAAATAGTGACAGTTGTTACACTATTGACAGATATTTTGACTGCTTTAACCAGAGTCAGTCGTTTTTGGGCTGAAAGTCTGAACAACGTTGAGAATGACTGAGCTTTGTTGATTCAACACTTATCAGTCTTTTTCAACACTAGTTATGACTGAAAATGTCTGATAAGAGTTGAACCAACCAACTTCAGTCAATCTCAGTCGTTACTTGTGTTGTAAAAGTCGGTGCAGTGTTGAGCCAACAATGATCAGTCATTCTCAACACTACCTGTGTTGTAAATGACTGATTTTTGTGGAGAATGTCTGTATGGTGTTGAGACAACGCTGATCAGTCATTCTAAACGCTTCCTGTGTTGTAAATGACTGATTTTTGTTGAGATTGTCTGTCCAGTGTGAGTCAACGCTGATCAGTCATTCTAAACGCTACCTGTGTTGAAAAGGACTGATCTGTGTTGAAAATGAATGTCAAGCGTTTACGCAACGTTGGACAGACATTTTCAACACGAGTCAGTCTTTTAAAGCACAGGCAGTGTTGAGAACGACTGATCAGAGTTGATTCAACACTGGACAGACATTCTCAACAGATATAAGACTTTTACAACACAATTAGTGTTGAGAATGACTGATCAGAGTTGACTCAACTCTGGACAGACTTTTACAACACAGAACAGTTAAAAGAAAAGATTTTTATTTATAAGATTGATTTATTTTTATTTTTATTCATTTTTTTTCTATTTATATTTCTTTTTATTTGTCTAATTAATTTTATTTATATTTTAAAGGTTTTTTTTTATTTTATTTATATTTTTAATATGATTTATTTATTCTTCTTTATATTTTCATTTTTTTTATTATTTAATTTTATTCATATTTGCAATTATTTATTTATTCATTATTATATAGAGAAATCTTCACCTTCCTTTCTTAAATCTGATTATTCATTCAGTTAGCTATTTTTTATAATATTTTTTATTGAAAAAAAGAAGGTTTACCAAAGCCGAACAGCTGAATATACGTATAAACCCGATAATCAGTTGTTTTTATGTGATATGGCACTCTACATACACACTTGACCAAGAACAGGTTCAATGGATAAGAATTTATGTAAGTCAAATAAAAATGCTAACATTATATAAGTAGGTATTTTTGTCTGAACAGAAAGGCTATGCATATTCTAGACCATCTTAAATCTATGACAATGAACATAAAATGCAGGTGTAAATACATGTTCTGGTTTATTGAAGATTTGAATTAAAAAATTGCTCCCCTTAGGGTCGTTGTCTCTTTGACACATTCCCCGTTTCCCTTCTTTTTCTTAATACTTGGGTACTCATTATTTGATACCTTTGATGAACTTGATGAACTTGAAAAACAGAAATTTTACTTCATATTTATCAGGTGATGCTTAAGCTTGAAATTTGCAAAAGACTTCAATTTTTAAAGCGTTCGTTTACATATACAGATAGTAATTAATATTATGTCGCTGATTAGTTAAAAGTTAGCAGTTAGTATAAATTTTTATTCTGATAAACCATAGTAAATACATTGGTACAGAGATAATACATTAAAATAAAAAATATATATGTGTCAACATTTTCAATGCTTTTAAATGTTCGGAGTAATAAAATTATTAACAAATCTTAAATAAGGAACATAGAAAAAAATAATTGAATGAAATACTAATATTAGTATAAGTAAATAGTGTTAAAATGGTATCTAACTTGGCAAAAAAATTTTACCCAGGAGATTATAAAAAAAACTGTTAATTTTTCGAATAAACATACAAAGCTTTCGTAATTTTGACTGAATACTACATGACATAATTTCTATGAATTTCAAAACATTTACGGGGTCTTTTAAACGTATTTTAATGCAAAGTTTTCTTTGTTCTTTAAGAATTTCAAATTGTAATATGTAATGGAATTCATCTCCTATTTGATTAGACTGACACAACTGGCAATATCTATTTTCCCTTGGAATGTTATTCCATCGTCCAATTTCTACAGGCAAATTTGTATTTGTTGTCCTAAACTTACAAAAAGTAAAAATATCTCTATTATCTAAAATTTTGAAGTAATTTTCAAATTCGAATTTTTCTTTATAAAGTCGATAATTTAATGTTTTTGGCGAATTGTCAATATTACTTCTCCATTCTTGTATAAATTGGTCTCTTAGTTCGTAATTTTACACTAGCAACAATCCATTCACTATTCAATTTTCATTTTGATAAGTCCAAATATTTGACATACCACATTAATTCATAACACTTTTTACAAATTTAACCCACTGAAAAGATTTATTTTTTTGTGTGTATAAATATTTCATAAGATACAGATGAAAGATTTGTGGATTTCCCTGTTATCAATTTACTCCAATAAGAGATAATTCTAGTTTTGATATCAATGATAATAGGATAACGACCAAGCTCCCCATAGACCATAAAATTGGGCGTGGTTTGTTTCAAATGAAGTACAAGTTTGTAAAATTTTAAGTTGATTTTTTCAATAGAATAATTATTTCCAAATCCCCATACTTCACATCCGTAAAGTAACATGGGTTTAACGATTGTATCAAATAAATTCAATAAACATTCAATTGATAAGTTATGTTTTTTTACCTCTTCTTATAATTTCGTACAAGGCTTTCGGTGCCTTTTCGATATTTTTTATTTTCGCCAATTTAAAAGTACCATTCTTGGAAAAATTATTCTTGCAACTTCTCTAATTGTTGCAGATTTCTTATGGTAAAGTAACTCGAATTCAGCTTTTATGGACTTCTGTTTTTCAATAGGTAGAGTTACGATCATTTTCTCAGAATCAAAAATATTACCTAGAAAAGCTATCTGTCTAGATGGTTTATACACAGATTTTTTCTTGTTAATCATAAAACCGAAATTTTCAAAAAAGAAACAGTTTCCTTTATATTGTTTTCACATTCCTGTACTGTGTCACCACATAATAAACTATCACCAATGTAACCTATGCTAACATAGCCTACATTTCTTAATTTTGAGAAAACAGGTTTCATAATTTTTGTAAAAAGTCTCGGTGCAGAAGCCAACCGAAAAGGTAAGCAGGTATACTGAAATATATTATCACCCCATTTAAAGCATAAAAATTTTTTGGTGTTCTTGTGCTATAGAAATGCTATGATATGCATGACGTAAATCAACTAATGCCATGTACATATTTTTGTTAATTAAAGCGACTGCTTTTTCAAAGTAATCCATCTTAAAATGATGATATTCTACATGTTCATTTAATTTTTGAAGATTAAGTATTTATCTGTACTCTCCATTTTTTTTTTTTGGTCTTACAAAAATAGGAGACAAAAATATGTCTGGCTGATAAGAAATTTGTACTATAGCACCATTTTCTAGTAAACTATCAATTTCGTCAATCTAATTTTAGAGAGAACTGTATTTTTGGATGCATTTTTCATTTTATGTGTAAAAACTTTCAAATTTGATAATAAAAAGCAAAAATGTGCTATTTATTATCAAAGGATCAATTACAAGAAATAGTAAAAAAGAAATAACAAACAAATGAATAAATAATGATAGCGTTCGGATGAAAACAATTTCCAATTTGTCTTTTCCCTAATTAATTTTTTCCTTGTATTATAATCATATAATAAAACAATTACTGAATTTGAAATAGGTTGCAGCAGAGATTTATCAACCTTTGGCTCGGTGAATATAACTTTTTTCAGGTTGATAAATCCCAGCAGCAACCTATATCAAAATCATAATTGTATAATGTTAGTATAGTCAGATTTCATTATACCGCATTATCATATAATGTTATACATCTAATCACATTTAGGATTCTTAAAGAAAAAGAAGAAGAATGCGAAAAACTTAAGATGGAGCTTAAGGATGAGAAAGAAAAGGCGTCTCAGCAAACAGATATATCAGTTGCCAAAGTATTCAAACTTCGTCAAAAAAGGGAGCATTGTACCCGTGAGTTAGATGATAAACAGCAGAGGTTAATTCGAATGCAAGACGAACTTGATACCCTGTTAAAGTAAGTATGTACACATGAACAATCATTCTGCTTTCAAAATACAACTTGACATCAATCATATATGTAAGACTCAAATCTGTGTCCTGTCGCAAATGTGTGTCCTTTCGCTAATCTGTGTCCAATACTCACATCACAATACACAAGTTTAAAAAGTATATCCTATGACGTCACTATAGGCAAATATGTGTCCGTTTTGAAAACCTCAAATCTTTGCCCTTTTTACTGCGGATAACCTCTGACTTTACCCTTATTTATCTTGTCATTCTTAAAGGTATTTACCTGCCTTCATATGTAAACTTGTTTATTTGTCAACGTATATATTATACCCCCACTCGTGAGTGGGTGGTATATTGGAATACCCTTGTCCGTCCGTCCGTCCTTCCGTCTGTCCGTCCGTCCTTCCGTCCTTCCGTCCCTCCGTCCGAGGTTTATTGCATTTTACTCAGCTACTGCTAGGCCAATTTATTTCAAATTTGGTATTGGACTTGATGTATGAGGGGAAAGTGTTATCTGCCATTTTGGTTGCCTTATGATATCAACTTCCTGTTTGACGGGACTTTGCCATTTTTCCCTTAATTGAACATAGTGAAAATTTCGTCGCACTTTTCTCAGCTACTGCTGGGCCGATTTATTTCAAATTTGATATTTAACTTTATATATGTGGGGAATGCGTCGCCTCCTATCTTTTGGTCGCCTTATGATATCAACTTCCTGTTTGGCGGGACTTTGCTATTTTTCCCTGTATTGAACATAGTGAAAATTTTCGTCGCACTTTTCTCAGCTGCTGCTGGGCCAATTTATTTCAAAACTGGTATTTAACTTTATATATGTGGGGAATGCGTCGTCTCCCATTTTCGTCGCCTTATGATATCAACTTCCGGTTTGGCGGGACTTTGCCATTTGTCCCCTTATTGAAAATAGATTTTTCGTCGCATTTTTCTCAGCTACTGCTGGGCCGATTTATTTCAAATAACTAAATACCGAAGGTACTGTGAATTTAATTTCTGCATATGCGCATTTCGACAACTTATGTCTCATCAGTGCAGATAAAATCTAAACGTTTGGAAGACCATAAACTCAAATTAGGTATTTAAATTCATGTAAAGCGGAATGCGTCATCTCCTATTTTGGTCGCCTTATGATGACTTCCTGTTTATGCAGGACTTTCCCTTTATTGAACATAGTGAAAATTTTCGTCGCACTTTTCTCAACTACTGCTGAGCCGATTTAATTCAAATTTGGTTTTTAACTTTATATATGTGGGGAATGCGTCGTCTCCCATTTTGGTTGCCTTATTATATCAACTTCCTGTTTGGCGGAACTTTGTCATTTTTCCCTTTATTGAAAGTAGTGAAAATTTTCGTCGCACTTTTCTCAGCTACTGCTGGGCCGATTTATTTCAAATTTGGTATTTAACTTTATCTATAGGGGGAATGCGTCGTCTCCTATTTTCACTATGAACCAAAAAAAGTACTGTCCGTACCAGGAACAGTGATTTTTTCACTGTCATTAACTGTTATCTCCTGTCCCACTACTGTGAAAAACCTGTAAACAACTGTCAAGAACCGTAACAATCGAAGACAGTCATTAACAGTACTACCCAAGCACTGTGACTAACTGTCCAGTACTGTAACAGTTACTCACAGTAAATGACAGTCTTTACGAATACTGTGATGCACTGTCCCGGATTGTTACAGTTCATGTCAGTTAATAACAGTTTCACTTGTACTGTCTTGCACTGTGGTGGATTGTGACAGGCAGTCACAGTCGATCACAATATTACTGTATTTGTGCTAGACTGATGTACATGTAAATGTTTTGTCGTATATATATTTATAGTTTCTCTTTTTCCTGAAACCAAAACTAATAGTTAAAAATAACAAATAGAAATATTAATACGTAAATTTCGGCTTTTTATTTGATTATTTCCAAAACTTTTCCATATTTTCCTTTATGTCATCGTAATAATAAAAAATACAAATTGTCAAACAATCAATTATTTCCTGTCTAAAATAAAAAGCCAGTGCAACTATTATATTAGTCCCAGTTTAAATGAAAAGAAAATCAAGTATTCAATGAAATCCTACCTCTTATTTATATGGGATTATTTGACTTCGGTATTTTGTTATTAATTAAAAGTAAAACAGAATTATACCAAAAAATTATATATTTTATTTCACCGAAAGATAAATTAGTTGCAACTACGTGTAGACAATTAATTAGGTTTTTAAATGTCACACCTTATTACACAGGTGACATTGTTTATTGGAAAATTAACATGATACAGGAGATATACATGTTTCTCGATTGTGTGTCAAATTAAACTAAAAAGGTGTATTAATTAAAACAAATCTTTTGGAAGTATCAAAATCAACAAAACTACACCATTTTAACAGAAAGTTTCATCATTTCAGTGGTATAAAAAAGTAAACTTAAGATCCCTGAAAAGAGACAAAAATGACGATGAAAGACCCGTTTAATTAGCTGTTTTCTGTTCGAGTTTTTTTTTCAAACGAAATCTACATGAATACTGCTTCGCGAACAGACTGAAAAATGATGAAATAAAAAGTGTATCTAATTAGTGTGCGAGTGGTCGTTTTTTTATTTATTTATGGTAAGCAAGAGTAAAAATAATAAGATCTCTCCAGTAGTAAAGATATCATAGGTTCTAGATAAAGGTTTTATAACAGGCTATAAAAATTTATCCAATCTGAGAGTTAAAAGGGGGACGTACCATTACTGGCTGCAGTGAACCCATTAACTCTATTTAACTCATTTGGACAAATGACTAAATACCGAAGTTACTGTGAATTTAAATACTGCATATGTGCATTTCGACAACTTACGTCTCTTCAGTGCAGATAAAATCTAAACGTTTGGAAGACCATAAACTCAAAGAAGTTTAAAAACTGAGAGAGAACAAATAAACAATATGATCTAAATGTAAAGCCAAAATCAGCTAAGGACAGAGCTTTGTATGAGGGAGATACTCCTTAATTTTCAACAAAATTTACAAAAATTTAGATATTGTAAGGTTCCAAATAGTATCGGCTTTCGGGTCAGCACCGAAGTACTGACTACTGGGCTGGTGAATACCCTCGGGGACTAACAGTCCACCAGCAGTGGCATCAACCCAGTGGTAACAAATGACTAAATACCGAAATTACTGTGAATTTAAATTCTGCATATGCGCATTTCTACAAAGTGAGATAGTATTTTTGATATATTATACTTTCTTTAGAAAACAAAATATGGTTTAGTTTCTCCTATGTATTTGCATGAATTAAATTTTCTGCAATTTAGTTCACTCCTTGGATTAGTCATGCTATTTTCTATATATTTCGGCAATTATCTTCATGCAAGTTAGCAATGCTTTTACTAAAATATTAAAAAATAAAAATTAAAATGCATCCCTTCTGGACTAAAAAGGGAGATAATTTAATTTTGGTACATATTTTATACGGGTAAAAATTAAAACTAGCAGAGGGCAGTTATAATATCCTTTAAGCAAATTACTTATCAAAGAAATTTTTAACAATCTTGTTATTGATTAATTATCTATGGGGCTGGACTACAGTGAGAGTATGTATACCTTCAACGGTAAGCAAAACTGGCCAGTATGCATACACAGTGTAAATGAATTTTCATTTGCGAATTCAAAATGATCAACTACGATCGATTAGTTGTAAATTTCAATTTTGAACCCAATTCATTAATTGGGTCATCAATAGTTTCAGGTACATCTTTGAATGTATTTTACCAAAGAATCAAATGATTAATGGCTACAGTTATTTTGGTTATGGTCTTTATCATACAAACACATGTTTAAAATGGTTACATCCAAAGACCTTCTCACACGTGTATCCTATGTTAATTAAATGTTTTCAGGTGCTCCTCATAAAGATAAGATACAGATTATTATATTTCCAGAAGACCACGAAAGGACTTTAAATCTTTTTAATAAGTCTGGTTCCGTTTGAAGCAACAATTAATAGTAAAAAAACACGCAAGATATTTTCACATAAAAATCGATAGTATTTCTATAGATGGCTTATACATGTGAATGTTAAGGGGGTGAAACGTTTTTAGGAAAAGGGAGTGTAACGGATGAACTTTAGTGAGACATTGTAAGCTCCCCTTAATAAGACAGTGAAACAAACAGATTGAAATTCAACACTGGTTGTGAAGAATACTACAATTATTTATATAGATAATAGTGTTGCACACAGCTCTATATAATATGCATGATACTGTGTTGGTAGTGCAGGCGGTGTTGCCATAGATGACAACAAGCAGGGGTTCAAATCCAGCCGAAGACCTTGCTGGATTTTCCGATGTTAACAGGCTTAAAAAGATGATTTTCATCACTGTTGGCATTCGGAATTATATATTCTACCTTTGCAGCTCACCTTACCAACACAGTATCATGCATATTATATAGAGCTGTGTGCAACACTATTATCTATATACCTAATGTATCTTACCTGTTGCAACCTTATCCTTCTTCTATCTATTTCCTACCCACCAAATGTTCATCGTGTACTATGTTACAACTCTAGATTTCCTACGAGGAGGAATGACCCGGTTACCGAAAGCTATATTTTTATATAGCCTAGGTGGCCGAGTGGTCTAGGGCGCTGGACATAGTGCAGGCGGTGTTGCCATAGATGACAACAAGCAGGGGTTCAAATCCAGCCGAAGACCTTGCTGGATTTTCCGATGTTAACAGGCTTAAAAAGATGATTTTCATCACTGTTGGCATTCGGAATTATATATTCCACCTTTGCAGCTCACCTTACCAACACAGTATCATGCATACAATTATTTATACTTTATGACTAACTTTGAAGGCATAAACGAACTAAAATGTGCAACATTTATGTTGGAATATTCATTCATATTTAAACTGGATCCAAATTTTAAAGTCAATTTAACCTATACTATGAAATGTATTTTTGAATATTTAGTTGTGGAAATTTTTTTTCTTTTGATTTTTAGATAAGGCAAAATTTTCTTTGACGCTTTCCTGATATAGGATTTCACTTTATATAGAAAAAACCTTTAAAAGACTTATACAAATCAAATTAAATTAAAGGATCCACAGGGGGCAAGGACACAAAACACACATGATTAAGAACATGCATAAAAACATACATACTAGCTTGAGCAAAATCAAACAGATTGAATAGAAACTGAATATGACCAGATCCAGCCGTTTATACGCCTGTTTTGATATGATTTGTCTCAACGTTTAACTTTGTAAATCTAGTCAGATGACATGGTTGTATATTGTGTTACATGGTTGTATATTGTGTTTTATGGCCACTCGCCATATCTATGTATGTACTAGATATTAACTGAGCACCTTCCGACACGTGTATACATAGCAGGGGGTCAGATTAACATTTTTGCGATGTTTATCCAAACTGAAATTTATTTTATGAAATAAAAAAAATTATCTAAAATTCATAGAACTTGTGGCATTCATATATATAGTCACATTTATACAACTTTCTTCTTATAGTATTATCGTTATATTTTACTTTTTTTTCAATAATTTTGTATTTTTTTTTTAAATTACGGCAAATAAAAATGTTTAATTTTTCACAATATGACCATAACATGTAAATTATTTCAACAAGATATATACATAAAATATTTTCCGTATGGTCGGGAACCAGCAAAACACAACATAATAACGTCTAAGCCCTTGAGCCTTCCAAAACTGCTTGAATATGAATGGCTTGAAGGCCGGGTTCTGAACTTTGTATGAAATTGCGTCGATACAAACTACAAAAAAAGTTTGGTACTATGGCCCAAAGGTATGTTTGAGAAAACAAAAGCGAAAGCAGTGGAATAATGTTATTTTAGACATTTCTGCTGAAAAAGTCTGTTGTGGAGATTTTCCATCAGAATAAACGCACGACGATTAACCCATGAAGTTAATTACAAGTAGCATGCATCTAAAAGCATGCAGTCGCATGCGACAATGTTAACCTTTCTTACACAGTTAAAAAAAATTGTTAAAAAAAGACGCATGCAACACGTTTCTCGAAATAGAACATTTCCTATCCCAAATTGTGTATCATGCAACTTCAAAAAGTGGAATGCAACAGAAAAATGTATAGTGTACATGGTATTATTTGCGCATGCAACTGTATCGCCGTTTAAATCTGCCTTAAATCATACATAGTGGCATTTTATGTCAAACCAACCTCGTCAAAGAAAATTACGGAGGCGGATGTATTAAGTCAAAAAATATAAATCTAATGGTGTACAGTTTGCACGTTCATCGTTCTGAACTACATCCATTTGCTAATAAAATTTAGGTTCAACTATTTGATTATTAGGGGATTGAAAAGGAAGGTCTGATGTCGGATATTTCCCATGCAATCGTTGAGACTATTTTTTAACTGTATTTTTTATTGCGTCTAAACACTGCACAGGACTCCTGAGTGCCCCCAGGACGTAAAATGTCTCAGGACCACTATACGTTATTCCTTTCTCGCACAGGACTGATTGTTTTTTAGTTATATGTAAATTTTTGTGTAGTTTAAATGATAAATTATCGAGTTGTTTAAGTGTGTGGCACGTTCCGTTGATTGTAAAGGTAATCGATTAGAAGATTAACAGATTCTGATTCAGATTCAGATTCATATTTTAATTATAGTCTCACTACATACAATGTACAATTACATATTTACGTATAAAACATCCATACAACAATTACATCAAATATATTGCATGTACCAATCTTAAAAGATTTATGAGAGACTTGTTTTAAAACATATTGAAATTAAAACTATTTATACTCAACATAATATTACAATTATTGATATAAAAAACTGTGTCTCCTAATTAAAATATTATAGCAGGTCTTGGCTACAATGTTAAAAACATTTTCATCACCAAATAAAAATAAAAATTTATATCTGATAAAAAAACTGAAATTTAGATTAAAATCTAAAATACCCTCGAACATCTGACGTCTTAGATCTGCATATAGCGGGCATTGTATCAAAACATGAAACTCATCTTCGACATGATCATTACAATTGAAGCAAGTTCTTTCACTGACTGTTTTCCTTTCATATCTATCCGTTTCTATTTTAAGGGGAGCAACCCCACTCCTAAATTTTGCATACGCACTTCTATACTTAAGAGGCAAATTATTAAACAAATAAATTTCAGTACAAAAACTATGCTAAAACAATTTATAAAATTTTTTGCGGTCGTATAATGGTATGGTGCTGTCGTCGCCGTCGTCGTTGTAGTCTTCGTTGTCGTTGTCGTTGTCGTCGTTGTCTGTAGACACTTTTGTTTTTGGTCAATAACTTTAGTTTCAGTTGACCAATCCTTATGAAATTTTAACACAAAGTTCCTTGGCACAAAAGGAAGGCTTAGCTTAGTTTTGGTCATTGTGGCCCCACCCGTGTTGGAAAAAGTGGCCAAAAAGTGTTAAATTTGATGTTTTAACATATTTGACTGTAGAATCTTTATTATTCATCGGATTTTGATGGGTTTTCTTTCAGTGTCTTCCTGAGGAAATTTCCAATCAATAGTATGCAACGGATTTCATGTGGCATGTACCATTCACGAGATAAATGGGGCCCATAGGGGGCAAATTTCAAAAATTTAATTTTTTTTAGTCCGATTTTGATGCAGTTTTTGCAGTGGATTCCTTATGAAAAATTAACATGGCGCTGCACCATTAGATTTTTAATAACTTGTTCCTTTTCCAAGCTACGAGTGGCCCAACGGGCAAAAATTGCAAACATGCAGATTACCTAACATTTTTATTTTTCATCCAATTTCAATGGGATTTTTTTCTTTAGATTCCTCTCATTGTAGGCTTTTAGAGTTCTGTCGACAGATTTGGCATAGCTCTTACCGTTTCCGAGCTATTAGGGGTATGGGCCAAAATTGCAATTTTTAGAAATATGTAAAATCTTTATTTCACATCAGATTTTGATGGGTTTTTTTCTTTGGCTTTCAGGGGTATGTCAACAGCTTTGATGTAGCTCTCACTGTTTCCGAGCTATAAGGGGTCAAAGAGGTCAAATTGCAATCATTAGAAATATGTGAAGTCTATTTTTCATTTCGATAGGATTTTTATCTTTGGATTGTTCTCTTTTTAAGCTTTCAGTGATATGGCAGAATATTTTACGTTGCTCTTCGGTTTCCAAGCTATAATGGGTCAAAGGGACCAAAATTCAATACTTCAAAATATGTGAAATCTTTATTTTTCATTGGATTTCAACCTGAGTTTTTTCTTTGGATTTCTCTTGATGGTAGTCATCAGAATTTCTTAGCTCTTACAATATCCTAGTAGTAAGGGATTAAAAGAGCTATTTTCATTTTCACCAGTTTGTGTCCAGTTAATTTCTGTAACAAGGTCCTTATTGTGTCCATCAAATTACTGTGTCCACATTAATTTTAGTTTACACTTGTTCAAATTTCACTGTTCGACATGCTGCGGTCGTATCATGCTGCGCTCGGCGTAGCCCTTTATTAAATAATGTCGAAATATTTGAATTCTCTGGAATACCGAAACATTTGATTTCTTCGGTTAAGAAATATATTGCCGAAATATTTTAATTCTTCTGATAAGACATATACATTGCCGAAATATTTAAATTCTTCGAAATGTTGAAATATTTTATTTCATCGGAACCGAAATATATGAATTCATTGGATAAGACATATAATGCCGAAATATTTAGATTCTTCGTATGAAACATACATTGCCGAAGTATTTGAATTCTTTGGATGAAACATATATTATCAAAAATTCTGATTTCTAAGAAT
Source organism: Modiolus philippinarum (assembly GCA_002080025.1). NCBI lineage: Eukaryota > Metazoa > Mollusca > Bivalvia > Mytilida > Modiolidae > Modiolus > Modiolus philippinarum. The sequence goes on along the minus strand of MJUU01046402.1, from coordinate 65,751 downwards.
GAAATTTTCGACCGGCTATAATGAGATAAATTTTAATTAATGTGCCTTTGAATGAGCAAATTAAATTCGATGTCTCTAACGCCCTCACGGGAATTATAATTTGTAAATTTTATGTTATTTTGATGCCACAGTTATTTAACAATATATAAATATTTTGTATTTTGAGATTGGAAATTGAAAATAATTCTGAAAATAATTGTTAGTGGCCGTGTTAGTGAAATAAAAAGTTTTTTGCCTTTTTTATTTATTAAATATAGAAATTCAGATTTCCATAAACACTATTTCAAATTAACATTTAAAATAATTTATTTTAAAATTTCTGATTTTTTATAAATAAAATTGAGATAACATGTACATTTACGGTATAAAATTACTGTAATTAACTGATATATGCTGTCACAATCCACCACAGTGCAACACAGTTATTTCAAATACTGTGGCGAACTGTAATGAACAGTAACAATCAAGGACAGTGCATGACAGTAATACAAAATACTGTCATTAACTGACATATACTGTAGCAATCAGGGACAGTGCATGACAGTAATACAAAATACTGTCATTAACTGACATATACTGTAGCAATCAGGGACAGTGCATGACAGTAGTCGTAAAGACTGTCATTTACTGTGAGTACTGGACAGTTAATCACAGTACTAGGGTATTACTGTTGATGACTGTTCCGGATTGGCACAGTTCTGGACAGTAGTTTTTAGGTTTTTGACAGTAGTTGAAAAGTAGTTGTCAGTGAATGGCAGTAAAAAAATCACTGTTCCTGGTACGGACAGTACTTTTTTTGGTTCATAGTGTTTGGTCGCCTTATGATATCAACTTCCTGTTTGGTGGGACTTTGCCATTTTCCCTGTATTGAACATAATGAAAATTTTCGTCACACTTTTCTCAGCTACTGCTGGGCCGATTTATTTCAAATTTGGTAATTTGACTTTATATATAGGGGGAATGTGTTTTCTCCCATTTCCGTTGCCTTATGATATCAACTTCCTGTTTGGCGGGACTTTGCCATTTTCCCCTTTATTGAACATAGAGAAAATATTCGTCGCACTTTTCTCAGCTACTGCTGGGCCAATTTATTTCAAATTTGGTATTTGACTTTATATATAGGAGGAATATGTCGTAAGTCATTTTGGTCACCTTATTATATCAACTTCTGTTAGGTGGGACTTGGCCATTTTTCTCTTTATTGAACATAATGAAAATTTCGTCACACTTTTCTCAGCTACTGCTTGGATGATTTATTTCAACGAGTGGGGGTATACCTAGCATGACAACGCGTGCAACCTCATGTTTTGTCAATTTTCCATTTTACGGTACCACATTTTCGTTTAAAAGCAATATTTCAAAGGGAACAAATTTAGGCACTGAAATGATTTGTTGAAGAATTTCGAGGAAAACCACTAGAGAAATAACGGTTTCGCTATCTATTTCTCTTATTTCAATGCTGATCAACAATTCTTTTCCTTTTTGAGTTATAGATAAGCAATAATCTATTTTTTTTTAAAGTTATAACCACTGGAAACCCTGTGAAAACCATGTGAAATTTCCCAGGGCAATGAAAATACCGTGACTTTTTTCAATTTGGGAAATCATTTTCCCCTGAATGTTTTGGAATCCGTACAAAAGCAATGAAAACAATACATCACATTCACTCCGCAAACTGGTTTCTGAAAACGCAAATAACATTGTACCTTTTTTTCACGTTATTTAAACAAAATCGCAACCTATCAATGAATTTGATAGGATATGAGTAAAATATAAAATATTCAAAAAACCTATGTGTACTATTCACTAGTACCAGACATAAAAACTTCATAAAAAATAATTGTTACCTAAATATCAAAATCTAACTTTTTCTAATAGTTAGCGCAAGGGCTTACGAATCTAAAGGTTGCCTGCTCCAATCTAGTTGCAACTTGATTTGATTATTTGGTGTTTCCTGTACGACGTTTATTGGAAATTGAAAAAAAAATTCCAGTAAAAATAGTCCATTAATCGCAATATTTTTAAAAGGTTTTCGTTATTTAATCTTTCTGAGTGCATTGCCATAATATATCTGTATACATATATAATCCTTCGATTTTTATTGAAAAACAGTTTTCATTCAACACAGAAAATAAAATTATAAAATTACGCAATCGGATACTCTTTGCCCTTTGAAAAGGACAGAGATTTGCAGAGTGAAAGGACACAGATTAGCTGGGGAAACATGACAGTCACAGATTTGTGATGTTTATGACGTCAAATTTGGACACAGATTAGCGGATGGACATAGATTTGCGACAGGACACAGATTTGAGTCTTTCATATATATTTGTAATAATTGAATGCCGCACTTTCATACTAGAACGCCTTTTTACATTACACAACAAAAAAGCAAAATCACCGCAAAATGACATTTTTTCAGGAATATGTGAAGACGAATTCATTTTGGAAGTAATGGAGATGTGCACTAGATTTATCTAAATTTGCCTTGTGCAGTCCAAAATTAACAGTTACTTCGTTATTTTTTATATATTACCAATGGGACGATATTTTTTTTTGACCAACCAGAAATGTAGAATTTTATGTGTGGAGTATTTTTGCAACAAATTGTTTTCAAAAATTTTTTATCGTTTCCCAGATATCGCTTTAACAAAATTTCGAATGGCGGCCATTTTGAAAATGGCGGACAAATTTTTTTTTGGACCAACCAGAAATGTAGATCTTCGTGAGAGGAGTATTTTTGCAAACAATGTTTTTTTTCTATCGTTTCCGAGACATGGCGATAACAAAATTTCTAATGGCGGCCATTTTGAAAATGACGGACAAAAAAAATTTTTTTGGACCAACCAGAAATGTAGATCTTCATGAGAGGAGTATTTTTGCAAAGCATTGTTTTCAAAAATTCTTTTATCGTTTCCAAGATATCGCGATAACAAAATTTCGAATGGCGGCCATTTTAAAAATGGTGGATGAAAAAAATTCTTTGACCCATATTTGTAATCAGGACAATGCTAGCTACCTGAAAACCAAATTTCATCGAAATCCGTTAATTTTTAGAAATCAACATTTATTTGGGTCAAAAACTTACTTTTACTTTTTGCATATGGTTGCTAAGGACTTTTATGGCAAATAACGTTGTTGCTAAGGACCTTGACCTTTGACCCCATTTTGTCGGCCATATTGAACTGAACGTTTTATCTCCTTATGGTTTCTTTGTATCTTTAAAAGTTTTTCAGATATAAGCAAAAAACCCTAAAATCGGACCTCGTAAAATGGTTTTTGGACCCTGGGTCCAAAACCAATGGTCCAATTATTTGGAACCAATGAACCAAATGCAGATCTTGACAAGACTAACATTTTGTCAAATACTTTTAATCAGCTTTTTATTACGGTTTCCGCGTTTATCCACTAACAAGGTTCAAGGTCAAAGGTCAGGGTCACAATTCACCTTTGACCTTGACATCATTTTAAAGGTCAAGTCTTGTCATGAACAATGGTGCAGGTTTTAGGTCTCTAAAGCTTATTGTTTGTAAGTATTTAGCATTAACGGAAACTCAAACATTTTCAAAGGGCAATAACTCATATAAAAAGTCGTCGAATCTCTTCGGACCAAATGTAACAAAGTTGCGTCTTGTAAATATGAACATTTTTTCATTTACATCTTTTCAGCCATCTTTTACGGTTTCTGAGTTATCCGCTAACAAGGTGTAAGGTCAAAGGTCAAGGTCAAACTTGACCTTTGACCTTGACAAGATTTTCAAGGCTAAATGTAGTCATGATCAATGGTGAAACTTTCAGGTCTCTACGACTAACAGTTTCCGAGTTATTTGCATAAAACCGATTTACCGAAGCGCGTCAAGGGTTATAACTCAAAAGCGGTTCACCGCAGTGTTTCGCGCCTTTGAATCAAATGTAGATCTCAATGAGAGGACCATTTTTGGCAATATATTGTTTTCAGAAATTTTTTATCGTTTCCGAGATATCGCGAAAATAAAATATCATATGGCCGCCATTTTGAAAATGGCGGACGAAAATAGTAATTTGACCCCGGATTTGTAATCATGACCATACAAGCTACCTTGGAACCAAATTTCAATAAAATCCGACAACTTTCAAAAATTTGCATATTTAGGGGTCAAAAGCGCGTAACCAGGGTCGCGACTCCAAAAATTTTTTTTGCGTGATAAATCATCCTGAGGATGAATCTAACATTTTTCCCAATCAGAATTTTGATATCGGTTACGGTTTCGGAGGAGATATGCTAACAAGGTTTTTCGGTGTCGGGCAGATAATTCCGTTACGAAGAATTGAATTTGTTCGCAGGGACAGTCACGAGGTCCCATTTTGAAACCGAACTACCTCAACAAGTTTTGTAATGCAATGTCGCTTAGTTCGGATGTAATGGGGTTACGGACTAAAAAGAATAATAATAATAATTAAAACGTCAATTGTTCAGAGAACAATTGCAAGGTCTTTCACCAGTTTTCACCATTTCATGTGCAGTTTGATTTTGTTGCCTATTTAGGTAAAAAATGTGATGTTATCAAAAGTATTGAACATTGATTGTGTTTTTCTCGATAGTTGCTAAGGAATATGCATCAAAATTGGCTATCACCTTGACCTCTGACCTTGATGACCCTTGACCTTGTGATCAAATTAAAGGTCTCTTGGTCCTGATTAATTTGATATGTTACTTGACTATACTATTTGTGACGGTTTAAAACTAATATGTAAAAAACTATTTCCGAAACACGTAAAGGGCAATAACTCTTTAGGGAGTCATCGGAGAGTTTCAGTCAAATGAAATAAATGTAGCCCTTAATATGTTGAACATTTTTGCTTAATACTTTTTCAGCTATCTACGATGGTTTCTGAGTTTATTCCCTTACAAGGTCAAAGGTCAAGGTCAAAGGTCACCAATGACCTTCAACCTGGTACTCAAATTGAAGCTCTCTTTACACTGATCACTTTGATATTATGTTTACTATATTATCTGTAAGCGTTTAAAAGTTATTCTTGAAAAACCGATTTACCGAAACGGGTCAAGGGCTATTACTTTAAAACGGTTCACCGCAGAGCTTCGCGCCTATTGAATAAAATGGAGATATTAATGAGAGGAGTATTTTTGCAATATACTGTTTTCAGCAATTTTTTTATCGTTTCCGAAATATCGCGATAAAAAATTTTCACATGGCGGCCATTTTGAAAATGGCGGACAAAATTTTTTTTGACCCCAGATTTGTAATCAGGACCATGAAAGCCACTTGAAAACAAAATTTGATTGAAATCGGATAACTTTGAGAAATTTGCATAATAAGGGGTCAAAAACGCGTAACCGGGGTCGCGACCCAAAAAAATTTTTTTGCATGATAAATCATCCTGAGGATGAATGCAACACTTTCCGCCATTCAGAATTTTGATATCGGTTACGGTTGCGGAGGGGATCTGCTAACAAGGATTTTCGGTGTTGGGGAGATAACTCCGTTACTAAAAACAGACCGAATCATCACATTAAGTATCAAAGAAATATGTCACGTAGTGTTTTTGTCATCGGGGCGGCGGAAATAATAATAATAATAATAATAATAATAAAAAGGACAATTGTTCAGAGAACAATTGCAAGGTCTTTCCCAGTCAATGTTCTGCTTTTATGTTATGTTTTGTTATGTCGCATGTTGAAAATCATCTTGAAGAGAAGCACATTGTCTCTAATATATTAGAGTAGCCATTTCCAATTGTTTTAAATATTTTACCATTAAAAACCCTAAAATTTGGCTATGACCTTGACTGATGACCTTGATGACCTTCGACCTTGGGGTCAATTTGAAGGTCTCTTCTTACTGATTAATTTGATATGTTACATGACCATACTATCTGTAAAGGTTAAAAGTTATACGCAAAAACCTATTTCTTAAACGGCAATAACTCTTTGGGAGTCATCGCAGAGGTTCGGTCCAATAACAGAAATGTAGCCCTTGACATGATGAACATTTTTGCTGATATGTTTTTTCAGATATCTGTAACGGTTTACGAGTTCATCTGATAAAAGGGCAAAGGTCAAGGTCAAAGGTCTCCGATGACCTTCAACCTGGTACTCAAATTGAAGGTCTTTTCATGCTGATCATTTTAAACACATATGTTTACTATACTATCTGTAAGCGTTTAAAAGTTATTCGCAAAAACTCAAAAACGGTTCATCGCAGAGTTTTTCTTCTATTGAATTAAATGTAGATCTCAATGACAGGAACATTTTTGCAATATAATGTTTTCAGAATTTTTTTTTGGTTTCAGAGATATCGCGATAACAAAATTTCAAATGGAGGACAATTTTTTTTTACTTCAGATTTGTAATTAGGGTTATTTAAGCTACCTGGATACCAAATTTCATTAAATTCCGATAACTTTGAGAAGTCAACAAAATTACGGGTCAAAAACGCGTAACCGGGGTCGCGACCCCAAAAAATCTTTTAGCATTACAAATCATCCTGAGGATGAAAGAAACATTTTCCATCATTCAGAATTTTGATATCGGTTACGGTTTCTGAGTTTACCTGATAACAAGAAAAACCGCAGTCGGGGAGATAACTCTGTTACTAAAAATAGATTTCATCTGTTCCCTTAATTCGAAAGAGAATTTCCAACTTCCAGTTAGTACGCGAAGTTTCATAATGATGTGTCAAAAGGTTTTCCGTACAGAGACCTCACGGAAGAAGAAGAAAAATAATAATAATAATAATAATAATAATAAAAGGACAATTGTTCAAAGAACAATTGCAAGGTCTTTCCCGGTGAATGTAATGTTTTGTTTCGTCTTTTGCTTGAAATCTTCTTGATGAGATGCACATTGTGTCCAATACATTTGAATTTCAATTTCTAACAGTTTTAAAAGACTGTTTTATAATAAAAAGACAAAACATTGGCTATGACCTTGACCCATGACCTTGGTGACCTTTGACCTTGGCTCAAATTGTAGGTCTCTTCTTACTGATTAATTTGATATGTTACATGACCATACTACCAGTAAAAATTTAAAAGTTATACACAAAAAACGCTTTCTGAAACGCGTCAAGGGCAATAACTCTTTGGGGAGTCATCGGAGAGCTTCAATCCAAACGAAACAAATGTAGCCCTTGACGTGATGAACATTTTTGCTGATATAATTTTTCAGTCATCTCTTACGGTTTTTGAGTTTATACGCTAACAAGGTCAAAGGTCAAGGTCAAAGGTCACCGATCACCTTCAACCTGGTACTCAAATTGAAGGTCTTTTCATGCTGATCACTTTAAACATATATGTTTACTATATTATCTGCAAGCGTTTAAAAGTAATTCGCAAAAAAACGATTTACCAACACGCGTCAAGGGCTATAACTCTAAAACCGTTTGTCGTACCGTTTTCTTTCTTTGAATTAAATGTAGATCTCAATGAGAGGAACATTTTTGCAATATAATGTTTTCATAAATTTTTTAATAAAAATAGATCGATATGCTTGACTGAGTTTTGAGGTCCCCCAATATTGTCGATTCATCACACCAAGAGTCGAAATGATATGTCGCGTAGTTTACAGCGGTGCGACGCAAGAAATAGAATAAAAAAATAATCCGAAGAATAACAATAAGGATTTTCACTGTGGTGAGAGACCTTAATAATGAAGAAGAATAATAATCAGAGTCGGGAAAGACCTTAATAATAATAATAATAATTAAAAGGACAATTGTTCAGAGAACAATTGCAAGGTCTTTCACCAGTTTTCACCATGATTACATGTTTGAGTTTGATTTTATTGTCTATTTCAGTTCAAAATATGATGTAAACAAAAAATCTGATCTTTTTTTTTATTAGTCTTTTGCTCAAGGACGCTAAGGACTTTTTCGAAAAGTTAGCTTATTGCTTAGGACAGGAAAGTCACTTCCGGTTGGCAGTGTCATTCATTTCCTCTTTACAACATTACAAAACTTTTTGCATATGGTTACTAAGGACTTTTATGGCAAATAACGTTGTTGCTAAGGACCCTGACCTTTGGGCTTGACCCCATTTTGTCGGCCATATTGAGCGAACATTTTACCTTTTTATAGTTTCTTTGTATCTTTAATACTTTTTGAGATATAGGAAAAAAATCTAAAATCTGACATCGAAAAATGGTTTTTGGGCCATAGGTCCAAAATGAATGGTCCAATTATTTTGGACCCCAGTGTCAAATGTAGCCCTCAATGAGACAAACATTTTCTCAAATACATTTGATCATCTATCTCTTACAGTTTACAAGTTAAAGCGATAACAAGGCAAACGGTCATCGGTGACCTTTACCAGCGACCTTTGACCTTGACATTTTTAGATGGCCATATATCACTTATTAACAATGGTGAAGGTTTCAGGTCTTTACGACTTATTGTTTGGGAGTATAAAGCATTTACGGAAACCCAAAATCTTTCAAAGGGCAATAACTCATATAAAGAGTTGTCGAATCTCTTCGGACCAAATGTAACAAAGTTGCGTCTGATTACAATGAACATTTTTCTTATTACATGTTTTCAGCCGTCTTTTACGGTTAAAGAGTTTAAGCAATAACAAGGCCTGAGGTCATCAGTGACCCTGACCGTTGACCTTTAACCTTGACATTTTTAGATTGCCATATATCACTAATTAACAATGGTGAAGGTTTCAGGTCCTTACGACTTATCGTTTGAGAGTATAAAGCATAAACGGAAACTCAAAATCTTTCAAAGGGCAATAACTCATATAAAGAGTCGTCGAATCTCTTTGGATCAAATGTAACAAAGTTGCGTCTCGTGAAGATGAACATTTTTCTCATTACCGAGTTTGTCTGATAACAAGGTCAAAGGTAACGGTCAAAGGTCACGGATGACCTTCAACCTGGTACTCAAATTGAAGCTCTCTTCGCACTGATCATTTTAAATATATATGTTTACTATAATATCTGTAAACGTTTAAGTTATTCGCGAAAAACCAATTTGCAGAAACGCGTCAAGGGCTATAACTCAAAAACGGTTCATCGCAGAGTTTTTCTTTCATGTATCAAATGTAGATCTTAATGAGAGGAGTCTTTTTGCAATATAATGTTTTCATAAATTTTTTATCGTTTCCGAGATATTGCGATAACAAAATTTCAAATGTCGGCCATTTTGAAAATGGCGGACGAAAAAATTTTTTGACCCCATAATTGTAATGAGGACCACAAAAGCTACCTAGAAACCAAATTTGGTGGAAATCCGATAACTCTGAGAAATTTGCATATTTAGGGGTCAAAAACGCGTAACCGGGATCGCGTCCCCAAAAATTTTTTTTGCATGATAAATCATTCTTATGATATATCAAACATTTTCCCCAATCAGAATTTTGATATCGGTTACGGTTTTTGAGTCTATCCGATAACAAGGGTTTTCGGTGTTGTGGGGATAATTCCGTTACTGAAAATAGATCGGTACGCTGCCCTCAGATTTGAGGTCCCACTCTCAGACCAAATTATCACACTAAGTATCAAAGAAATATATTGCGTAGTTTCGAAGCTTGAGTTGTGGCGGATGAAAAAAAAATAATAATCGGAAGAATTACAGTAAGGTCTTTCACTGTGGTGAAAGACCTTAATAATAATCAGAAGAATTACTATAAGGTCTTTCCGACTGGAGTCGGGAAAGACCTTAATAAACAAAAGAAGAATAACAAGAAGGTCTTTCACTGTGGTGAAAGACCTTTATTATAATAATAATCAGAAGAAAAACAATAAGGTCTTTCCACTGTAGTGAGAAAGACCTTAATAATTAAAAAGCGAATTGTTCAGAGAACAATTGCAAGGTCTTTCACCAGTTTTTACCATTATAACATGTTTGAGCTTGATTTTGTTGTCTATAGTCAAAAATGTGATGTAAACAAAAGTTCTGACCTTTATAAGTCTTTTGCTCAACGGTTGCTAAGGACTTTTTCAAAAAATTAGAAATGCTAAGGACATGAAAGTCACTTCTGGTTGGCAATGTCATTTATTTTCTCTTAACAACATTACACAACTTTTTAGCTATGGTTGCTAAGGACTTTTATGGCAAATAACCTTGACCTTTGACATTGAACCCATTTTTTCGGCCATGTCTAACTGAACAATATTTGTTCTCATAGTTTCTTTGTATCTTACAAAGTTTTTTAGATATAAGCAAAAAAAACCCTAAAATTGGATCCCGAAAAACAGTTTTTGGGCCCTAGGTCCAAAACCAGTGGTCCAATTATTTTGGACCCAAAGTACCAAATGTAGATCTTAATAAGATTTACATTTTCTCAAATACATTTAATCAGCTATCTGTTATGGTTTCCGAGTTAAAGCGATAACGAGGTCTAAGATCATCAGTGACCTTAAACCAGTGACCTTTGACCTTGACATTTTTAGATGGCTATATCTGACTTATGAACAATGGTGAAGGTTTCAGGTCTGTACGACTTATCGTTTTGAAGTATTAAGCATTAGCGGAAACTCAAAATCTTTCAAAGGGCAATAACTCATATAAAGAGTCATCAAATCTCTTCGGACCAAATGTAACAAAGTTGCGTCTCGTGACAATGAACATTTTTCCGATTAGATGTCTTCAGCCATTTATTACGGTTTACGAGTGAAAGCGATAACAAGGTCAAAGGTCCTTGGTGACCTTGACCGGTGACCTTTGACCTTGACATTTTTAGATGACCACATTTGACTTATGAACAATGGTGAAGGTTTCAGGTATCTACGACTTACGGTTTCTGAGAAAAAAAATTTTACGGAAACTCAAAAACTTCAAAGGGCAATAACTCAAAAAATACAAAAGATCTCATTACCCCGTTTCAGGTCAACTGGTCCCTCAGTCATAAAGTTTCTAAAAATCTAAAATTTTAAAAGAGGATGTTTGAAGTGCTATAATGTTTATCCTTTCAGTTAGAATATCATGAGATTACTTTTTTGAAAGCTGATTATGTATATTTATTGAGACAACTGTCATATTTGAAGCTGGTGTATGAATATTGTTTTACTGGGGGCTTAATAAGGCCCTAACAAGGACTGGGAAGCATGTGTTTTTTCAAATGTAAATATTATTGTTTATTTCATATCTTTATTCGGTGCCATTTTGCGAAAAATCTTAACGGTTCACCACACATTTTTATGGCAGATTTGGATTCCATAGTTAAAATGCTTCGAAATGATTGACAACTCATAACCTATATGTTGAAGGCAAAAAGTGGAAAATGGCTGATGTAGCCTTGAAGTAAATGGCAACGTCGCAACTGGTAAATGAGACCTTAAGAGGCAGGCGTCATCATATCTTTGAATAGGTTTTGCCGTTATTCACCTTAGCAACATTTGATTCTTTTTTCCAAAAATTGCACTAGCTTGTCAAATTATGACCTGTTATCATAAATATATGGTTGAAAAATGAAAATAATATTTTATTTTCTCAAAAATGGCCATAACTTAGGTTCATACAGGTATTTCATGCTGCAGATCTATTTTCCCTCCATATTTTTGTTTCATTAATAACATTAATCTCCTTCCCTGTAGGCTTTTTTGGTAAATATCAGCCATATTTCTATTTCTGTACACCCATGAAGCCTACATTATACCATTTCGAGAGATATTAATTACCCATTTTGTAAAGTTTATTGCAAAACTTCCTTTTCATACACAATAACTGTGCGCTTCACATGTGATGTCAAACTTCCCTAAATTTGCTCGCGACATACTGTATTTGGATATGCCGGGAAATCTTAACCGGTTATTGAACCAGTACATATTGGGTATCATTTTACTCGCACAAGTGTGCACTTTCAATTGAAAGAGCAAAAACCCTCATTTTTAATACGAGTTGAAATCTTAAGGTTTCATTAACCAGTCCCTGGTCAACTGGTCCCTCAGACATAAAAGTTCCTAAAAAATCTAAAATTTGAAAAGAGGATATTTGAAGTGCTAAAATGTTTATCCTTTCAGTTAGAATATCATAAGAATACTTTTTTGAAAGCTGATTATGTATATTTATTGAGACAACTGTCATATTTGAAGCTGGTATATGAATATTGTTTTACTGGGTGCTTAATTAGGCCCTGACAAGGACTGGGAAGCATGTGTTTTTTTAAATGTAAATATTATTGTTTATTTCAAATCTTTATTCGGTGCCATTTTGCGAAAAATCTAAACGGTTCACCCCATATTTTTATGGCAGATTTGGATTCCTTAAATAAAATGCTTCGAAATGATATACAACTCAAAGGTCAAGCTAAACCTTTATGTTGAGGGCAAACAGTGGAAAATGGCTGATTAAGCCTTGAAGTAAATGGCAACGTCGTAAGTGGTATATGAGACCATACCACACGGTTTCAGTCAAAATGTAACAAAGTTCCGTAATGATCTAAGGAGCATTTTCCCCATTACACTTAATCAGCTATCTTTGACGGTTTCCGAGTTTTAGCGAAAACAAGATTTTTGGTTCCAGGGCAGATACATTTACTAAAATAGATGAATATGCTTGACTCAGTTTTAAGATCCCACACTAATGTCTATTCATCACCTAAAGTATCTTAATGATATGTTGCGTAGTTTTTTGAGCTTGAGTTGCGGCGGAAGAAAAAGAAATAAAAATAATAATAATCCGAGGAATTACAATAAGGTCTTTCACATGTGGTGAAAGACCTTAATAATCATAAGAAATACAATAAGGTCTTTTCACTGTAGTGGGAAAGACCTCAATTAATACACAAATTATTTGGACACGTGCGAGCTTTGAACTATGGAAAGCCAAAGGGGTCAAAATTCTTTATGCTGAATTCTTTTTTCTTAGTTTTATATTCTACGTTCTACTTCCTGTATTCTAACCTATTACTTCTATTTTCTAAATTATTACTTCTGTATTCAGAATTCTGAGTTCGAAATTCGACATTATACATACTTTCTTCTAAATTTTTATCCTTACTTCTAAATTTGTCATCCTACATTCTTATTCCTTCTTTTTGAATTTATATTTCTTATAAAAATTTGTTCAAAATTCTTGTTTTGTAATTTTAAATGCTAGATTCTCAATTACCTATTCCGAATTCATTGTTTTATATCTTAATTTTCATATTCCTCATTTGTTATGATTATTACAAAAAAAAACAAAATTAAAAGTTTGAAAGATGAATATAGAATTGAGAAGTTAGGATGATGAATTTCGAACTAAGCATAATACACGAACTATTAGAAAAATCTTAGTCACCTAGACGCTTTAAGAGAGTTAACCGCAAGATGACTGACGTGGTGAAGTTCTATTTGGGGGTTAGAGAATAATGTAACAGTTTTTTTATTCCACCACAAACATTTATTCCGGAATACATAACGGCCATTTATTCAATATATAATTATATTTAAATACTTAGTAGATTTATTGAATCCATAGTCAAGATACACCGGGCAAAAGCCAACATAATACTTAAAATATACACCAGGTACGAATTTACGCTGTCTAACCTGTAATATGAATTACAATTGGTTTTCTTTTAGAGTTAGTTTAAGCATATTTATTTTTTATTAACTCGATGAAGGGGTTTTCAATGCTACAGAGGTGTTGCTGTCCCTTCCAACCATTCATTGTCCCTTCCGAAGGACTAGCGGTCCTTTACGGGCTAAAAATGACATTAACCAATCAGCTCACCAACAGAAACTTCGATACCTTATCCTCGTCGACCGTGTGACGGGATTCATGCGTGTAGCAGCTTTTCTGACGATATGGTTCATAAACCGGTTTAACCCGACCGCTAGCTCTTGCTAGTGCCGGTACCAAGTCTGGCTATCCCGAGTTCCTAGCGTTGTTCATGTTTGTATTTTGTCATTTTATTGTTTTTCTTGTGCGGTTCCCTAGTGGATTGTGGCATGTGATTGTGGTTTTCGGCCATTGTAGGTGTTTCCTGTTATCTTTCATATATTAATTGTTTATTTTTTTCTTTATTATGTAGTCTCAGTTGATTACTAGTATTATATTTTGGTGGAACTTTGACTCCCTTTGCATTATACTGACCGCATAAGTATATGCAGTCGTTCGACAATGTTTAAAGTTTATTATAGCTGTGTTTTACATACTTCTCAGGACTTCATGACTAGTTGTTAGACATTCGGACCGACAGACTCAGAAGATTTGTCAGACCAATAGACATGTTTACAGGTAAAAAAACAGAACCAAATAGTAATATATATGGAAAGGAAAGGAATGGGGTAAATGTCAAGGAGACAACATCCCATCTGCAGGTTAAAACGACCAAAAATAAAACATATATTGGTCACCGTGCGGTCTTCAACACAGTAAAGAATATCACACCATAAAAAGCTCTAAATTGTCGCCAAAAAGTACAAAAGTGAGTAGATCAATGGAAACAAATCTCATCCGATGCACAACCCGAATATCAAGAAACTAAAATTTTATAAAGAGACAAGGACAAGTTTCAACTTTCCCGTAGACTTGATCCGAGTCCCTACCTATTAATTATATTTTGGCACCCCTTTAATAAAAATTAGTTGCAGAGGAAGGCCTTTGTACGGCAGATTAATAGAGGGACCAGTCGGACAGAACACTGAAAATATTCAAGGCCGGGGAGAATGTTATCAGAGAGATGTTATCAAAGAGAATATAATCAAATACGAAGGGACTTGTAGCAAGGCTATGTTTCCCATTGTCAGATGCAAATTTGAAATAGACGATTGTGACCAAGTTTGGTTCTAAATATAGTCAAGTAGTCAATTTAGAATGTATTTTATTAAATGTTTAATTACGTCATCTGTTGGTAGCCTTTAATGATTATGACCATTTACAATTGAAGCATTGTTACCATATTTCTTTTTTTTTTCAACCAGCCACGTAATTACAGAGCTTTGAATGTGTTTTTCCATAGGGTTCTATCTCGTTGATTAGACGCAAATTTGTTGGTTCCCCGCTGTTGGTTACCTTGAATAAGAGGCAGACCTTCAGCAATACAATTTATAAACAGGTCTTATCCAAAGACAGTTGTGACCAGGTGCAATTGTTTCAGCGGAGGATCTTAATTGTTTTCTATGGATGCTGTGTAAAACCATGTTTTTCGCTAGTCTGATTTTTGCAAGATAAACTAGTACAAAATCAAAACCAGTTCAATTCAATTCAATTCAAAATTTTTATGGTCATAAATAAATGGATTGCCTATACAAATCCTCTCCTTCATACAAGATAGATCATGGATATAAACATACATAATTTACATGATAATCATACATAAGTAAACAGATTTATCAATATTCTGTATGTATAAAAAAATTGAAAGACTGATTTATAATATTTGTTTGTTTAAAACCAGTTCAACGCCGACACATTCGTCCATTATGATTTACGATAAACTGTTAGACAGTGTTTTAGCTTTAAACATACATAAAACGGCCATACATGTATTATAGGATTGTGCTAAATTTTAAATAATTTATTGCTAATATGTCTTAATTTCTAAACATGTTTGTAAGTCATCTTTGTTTTATTATTTATTACGATCATTGAATGCTAAACACTACAGTATAACACATTCCGAAACGCCAAAACACGTTTCTATATGTGTTTAGATGTAAACATATCCAGAATATTTAGATACTCATAATAAAGAGTTGTTGTTCGTGTAGAGACCTAAATCTTTCTTTGTTTGATTTTGAAAATGGTGTTGAACTGGTTACGACGAATACTAACAATTCCAGTTCCTCGTCCGACATAATGCCAAGACCCTTCTCTCGTAGCCGCCATTAAAATGAGGAACTGGAATCTTTAGTATTCGTCGTAACCAGTTCAACACACATATAGATTCGCCCGTTTTGATTATGAAGTACGGCACACGTACTAGTACATAAACACATAAAAAACGTGTTAAGTCCAAAGCATGTTTAGGTTTGTGTTTAATCCCTCACCTGCATGAAATAATAAAAATCTATTACTCATACATCCTCGAATAGTATCCAATCAATTGGAATAACAATAAAGTGTATTGATAAAAAATATATTGAAAAACACCCTTTAAAATATCTGAATAGAATCAAAAGTAGAAAAATAAACACTGCAGGTTAATGACAAAAACACTGCATGTTATATACAAAATGATCAAAAAGAATAAGCTTACTTATATTGAATTAGTGTTAGATACAAACCTTTGAAACACAATGAATCCGTTATTAAAGCAACAACTCTACATTATGGGACGCCAAGTTTCAACGTTGTTTTCTCTAAGTTACAATTTTCAAAATCAAACAAAGAAAGATTTAGGCGTCCTCCACACGAACAACAACTCTTTATTATGAGTATCTAGATATTCTGGATATGTTTACATCTAAACACATATAGAAACGTGTTTTTGCGTTTAGGAATGTTTTATACTGCAGTGGTTAGCATTCAATGATCGTAATAAAACAAAGATGACTTACAAACATGTTAGAAATTAAGACGTATGAGCAATAAATTGTTTAAAATTTAACACAATCCTATAATACATTTAGGGCCGTTTTATATATGTTTAAAGCTAAAAACTGTCTAACAGTGTGCCGTAATGCATAATGGACGAAATTGTCGCCGTTGAACTGGTTTTAAACAAACAAATAATGTAAATTTTTTATATATACAGAATATTAATAAAATCTGTTTACTTATGTATGATTATCATGCAAATTATGTATGTTTATATCTATGATCTATCTTGTATGAAGGAGTGGATTTGCATAGGCATTGCTTGTAATCCAATCCATTTGTTTATGACAATAAAAATTTTGAATTGAATTGAATTGAACTGGTTTTGATTTTGTACCAGTTTATCTTGCCAAAATCAGACTAGCGAAAAACATGGTTTAACACAGCATCCATAGAAAACAATTAAGTTCCTCCGCTGAAACAACTGCACCTGGTCACAACTGTCTTTGGATAAGACCTTTATAAATTGTATTGCTGAAGGTCTGCCTCTTATTCAAGATAACCCACAGCGGGGAACCAACTAATTTGTGTCTAATCAACGAGATAGGGCCCTTGGGAAAAACACATTCAAAGCTCTGAAATTATGTGGCTGGTTGAAAAAAAGAAATTTCGTAACAATGGTTCGATTGTAATGGTCATAATCATTAAAGACTACCAGCAGATGACGTAATTAAACATTTAATCAAATACATTCTAAAATGACTACTTGACTATATTCAGAACCAAACTTGGTCAAAATCGTCTATTTCAAATTTGCATCTGACAATGGGTAATATAGCCTTGCTACAAGTCCCTTTGTATTCGATTATATTCTCTTTGATAACATCTCTCTGATGACATTTTCCCCAGCCTTGAATATTTTCAGTGTTCTGATCGACTGATCCCGTTATTAATGTGCCGTGCAAAGGCCTTCCTCTGCAACTAATTTTTATTAAAGGGGTTCCAAAATATAATTAATAGTTAGGGACTCGGATCATGTCTTCGGGAAAGTTGAAATTTGTCCTTGTCTCCTTATAAAATTTTAATTTCATGATATTCGGGTTGTGCATGGGATGAGATTTGTTTCCATTGATCTATCTCCCTCATGCAAAGCTCTGTCCTTAGCCGATTTTGGCTTTACATTTATATCATATTGGGTATTTGTTTCTATCAGTTTTTTTAACAAATTTGATTTTATTATCTTCCAATCGTTTAGATATTATCTGCACTGAAGAGACCTAAGTTGTCGAAATGCGCATATGCAGAAATTAATTTCACAGTAACTTCGGTATTTAGTTATTTTGTACTTTTTGGCGACCATTTAGAGTTTTTATGGTGTGATATTCTTTACTGTGTTGAATACCGCACGGTGACCAATACATGTTTTATTTTGGGCTTTTAACCTTCAAATGGGATGTTGTCTCCTTGACATTTACCCCATTCCTTTCCTTTTCATCTATATTACTATTTGGTTCTGTTTATTTTTACCTGTAAACATGTCTATTTGTCTGACAAATCTTCTGAGTCTGTCGGTCCGAATGTCTAACAACTAGTCATGAAGTCCTGAGAAGTATGTAAAACACAGCTATAATAAACTTTAAACATTGTCGAACGGCTGCATATACTTATGCGGTCAGTATAATGTAAAAAGAGGCTGTAGTCAAAGTTCCACCAAAATAAAATACTAGTAATCAACTGAGACTACATAATAAAGAAAAAATCAACAAAACTGAACCATATCGTCAGAAAACCACGCATGAATCCCGTCACTCGGTCAGTGAGGATAAGATATTGAAGTTTCTGTTGGTTAGCTGATTGGTTAATGTCATTTTTAGCCCTTAAACGACCGCTAGTCCTTCGGAAGGGACAATGAATGGTTGGTCCGTGTTGGGGGAGAGCAACACCTCTGTAACATTAAAGACCCCTTCATCGAGTTAAGAAAAAATAGATATGCTTAAACTTACCCTAAAACAAAACCAATTATAATCAATATTACATGTTGGACAGCGTTAATTCGTGCCTGGTGTATATTTTAAGTATTATGTTGGTTTTTGCCCGGTGTATCTTGACTATGGATTCAATTGATCTACTAAGTATTTAAAAACATGTATAAATATATATTAAATAAATGGCCGTTATGTATTCCGGAATAAATGTTTGTGGTGGAATAAAAACACTGTTACATTATTCTCTAACCCCAAATAGAACCTAACCACGTCAATCACCTTGCGAGCGTCTTTTCTAATAGTTCGTGTATGATGCTTACTTCGAGATTCATCATCCTAACTTCTTTATTCTATATTCATCTTTCAAACTTCTTACTTTTAATTTTGTATTTTTATAATAATTATAACAAGTGAAGAATATGAAAATTAATATATAAAACAATAAATTCGGAATAAGTAATTGAGAAACTAGCATTTAAAATTACGAAACAAGAATTTTTGAACTAAGAAATATAAATTGAAAAGGAAGAAATTAGAATGTAGGATGACAAATTTAGAAGTAAGGATAATAAATTTAGAATTTCAAACTCAGAATTCTGAATACAGAAGTAATAATTTAGAAAATAGAAGTAATAAGTAAGAATACAGAAAGTAGAATGTAGAATATAAAACTAAGAAAAAAGAATTCAGCATAAAGAATTTTGACCCCTTTGGCCTTCCATATTGAACAGCTAATTTTTTATGTTTATTGCTTACAATTTAAGGTTTGGAAGGTGCTACTGTAAAATGCCGCGAAATTTGAGAAATACTGAAAAAAAGTATGTGAAAGACATGTTAACGATCAGGCCGTATTTGTAAAATCAAACTGATAACAAATGATAAAGAAATGCCTTACCTCCAACTGCTTTTTAGGATCCGATGTAATTCAAACATCATTTTCTTGGTTAATTCAACAAAAGACAATGTCATCAAAATCAAGGCCAAAGAGCTGTACGTTCACTTGTTTCATAACTTTCATGTAAAAAAGCAAGGAATCTAACGTTAGCTGGTAGTAAAATTATTTTCACACAACATTACTTGCATTGGAGAGTCTTGACTCAAACATGCACTTAGTTCGGCTGACAGAGATACATTGTTGTTCCGGTCTTGAACAAAATTTTCGCATGGTTTCAGTGAAAACTCAGCACAGGCCGAACTATAAAAACTATTTTTTTCATGTTTTTCCTTTTGATTGAGGAAGGAGAAAATCTCCACAAGAAATCATTCAAGGCCACAAATATCACATTTACATTTTTTTTTAATTGTATGTCGTATGAGAACAATTTTAGAAGAAAACACTTACCCTCACATAATATATATATATGTGCATTTGAAATCACAAGTCATTTGATAAGCGGAAATTGATAGGAAAAGGTAAGTTTCAATATTTTCCGGACCCGGACCCCGGAGATGTTGTTAAATGAAGAATAACTTATACGTTTGATATCAAATATACTAAAAAAAGCAGCTAAAATAAATACTTGATAAACATTGCAAGTCCATAATGACAAATGTAATGTTCATGTAATAAAATTCCAAAATAACAATGAAACAAACGAGCAAACATAAACCCTCAAAACCATCGTAACCCCGCATGTGTGCCATCAAAACTAAAGGAAACCCCGGATGAGTGCCTTCGAAACCATCGTGAGCCATCAAAACGTTTAAAATAAATATGACATCATTAACATTGTTGGGAGAATTTCGAATTCACCGAAAATGATTTCTGTAAATAACTTCTCATAGCAAAACTATTTTTTATAAAACCGAAATGTTGATTGTACGCTTTCAACTAAAAGTTGAAATGTAACACTGGAAATATAAAGATCCGCATTTAGAGTTTGTAAAAATACGTTTTGGCAAAAGCCAAACGATACCATGGAAACCATCGTTGTGCCATCAACGCCTATAAATACATTTAGGACATCATTGATGTGTTTGGGAGAATTTGAACTTTTGGAGAATGATTTTTTTTTTCAAATACATTTTCATAGAACATATCTTTTAAATCGAAACAATCGATTGTTCGTTTTCACTTTAAGATTGTAATGAACTAAAATTCATGCCAAGATGTGCCCTCGAAATGCCCATGATTCCCTCGAAATGCCCATCGGTCCCAACATTTGACTCAACCCCGGATTGACTCACCGATAGTGTGACGGGTGCCGAGAGCGGAGCAGGACATGCTAACCCTTCCGGAGCACCTGATGTCACTCCCGATTTTCATGGGAGTTCACACTATGAGTGCCTTAGTTCTTAATGTTATCTTTTTATTTCCGTGCATTGTAGCTGTCTCACGTCCTTGTTTTGTTTTTGTTTTTATCTGTTACCGTTTTTACCATGTCTTTGGACTTCGGTTTTTGTAGTCATCGCTTCCCTTGTTCCTTCGGTATTCCACTGCCGTTGTTTCGGGACACCTCCGGATAAACAATTCCTATACACTGTCATCGTACCGACACTGAACTAAGACTTTATAACGCCTCTGGTGAAATCATCGTACCAATACAGATCTGTTCAACGGTACTTGTTTTGCACTATTCCACTTCGAAAGTTCAGTAAGCGATAAAAAGCAAACCATGAGAGAAAATAAAAATACCTCAACACTTGTTTGAAGCCAAAATGTGTTTTCGAATTTTAAGCCATAGCATGCATTGATCGATCCAGGAATAAAAACGCTATTTTAAATTTTAAAAATCTTTTTTTATTTGTTTATTTACATATTATTAAGGATATTGCATATGAAATTTACTGTTTTGTTTGACTTTTTGCATATAAAAGTTCATTAATGTGTACTTCATACAGTGTCTTTGAGTTAGAAAGAAATATAAATAGTGATTGAGAAACGCTTGATAAATTGACAAAAACATTGACTTTTTGACATTAATCCTCAAAAAATGAATATTTGACTTTTTCGTTTAGAAATTACCAACAACCCCTTTTTAACTTGAATGAACAAAATGTGGTTTAAGGGATATGCATTTACACTTTGGAGTAGCTTTTTCTAATGATTGTAAATGAACCACTCACATTGATAATATCTGTAAAAGCGCTCCGTAACAAATGTTGGTAATGCGTAAACTTAAATTTATTCTCTGTAGGAACAATTTGAACATAATTTGTTTATCTTATGTTCTTCTTCTTCTTGTATATGCCTGTGAATTATGGGATGGATGGAATATATAAGTTGCTGAAAACTTGGAAAGTTTACAGCTTAAATCCGTAACAATCGTCACCGGACTTCCAAGATTTGCTAGTAAAGAAGCTTTGTTTTTTTTTAACTGGATGGGAAACATTGGAAAATAGACGAGCTCATAGAAAATTGAATTTAATGTATAAAATTTACAATGATAAGGCTCCTGGGTATTTAAAGGATTGTCTAAATGATTATGAAGGTTAAGGCAAATATAATCTAAGTACAATGTTGACGAAGTGAAACTTTTTCAAAGTCATTTTCCATCAACCCTTAGAGTATCACTACAAAAGTCAAATTGTCTGAATTTACCAATTTCTGACTGAATTTGTATGAAAAATTACTCGACATTCTTTAATGTCTGATTTTGTGCTTAATTTTTTCGACAAATTCTTAATTGTATTAATTTTGTCTTAAAATTTCTTGACACATTCTCGACAGTCTGAATTTGTATGAAAAATTCTTGATAAATTTCTCAACATTCTTAACATTCTCCATTATGTCTGAAATTTCTCGACAATTCTTAATTGTATTAATTTTGCCTTAAAATTTCTCGACACATTCTCGACAGTCTGAAAAAGCATGAAAAATTTTTAAGAAAATTCTTGACATTCTGAACATTATACATTTTGTCTAAAATTTCTCGACATGTTCTCGATGTTCTTAATTTTGTCTAGAAATTTCTCGACATGTTTGCGATATCCTAATTTTGTATAGAAATTGGAAATTTCTCACTATTTGATAAATTTTCTTTTTTTTATCTATTTCATATTATTCATCTTGACTTTTTTAAACTGTATATCTTAGCTTATTTTGCTAGAATTGTGTTCCATTTCTACAATTATATGAAATCACCCTTTAATAGTAATTATGATACAAATAAAAGCATTTTATTTTCAATAATCATGTCACAAACCATGAAAATGTCTGCATAATATATTACTTATAAGGCATCACATAAATAAAATAAAATAAACACAGTAAAATGCAATGGAAGAAATTCACTCGGATTGATAACTTTTCAAGGAATCTTTTTTCCCAAATGTTTTAAAAACACAATGTTTCAATATATTATTATTTTTATCCGAAATTATTAATGTATGGGTATTATGTGATGTTTCTCTATTCAAAGTCCAATTTCATCATACATTTACCTACATGTATTTTAATTATCTTCACAATTACAGAAAAATTATGTTGTCAACATTTATCATTTTATATCCATGGATAAAACTATTTACAAATAATATACTGTTTTTAATATGAAATTGTTTCCTAACTTATATAAAGGATTAATAATTTGCTTAGGTTAAATTTTACATTTTTTTCTGCAATCAATTTTGAGATTTAGACTACAGGAATAAATTCATCAAAAATACCCCCAATAAACAAAGATTGTCAAAGTTGAGTGATATTGTCACAGGTAAACCTTTAGACTACATGTATACAGGAATATAAACAAAGATTGTCACAGGTAAGTGATATTGTCTCAGGTAAACCTATTCATCAATTATTTTATTGTACAAGTGCAATTTACAAGCAGTTTCACATTATGTATTGTATATATATGGTATATATAGTATATACAAATCTAATACTTTTCAAAACTCATCAGTTCTCCTTATTTGGTAATGCTGTTAAATTGTTTCCCAATCCTGGATAAATAAATTTAATGTATGTCATTTGTATGAAGACCCCCCTGAACACTTTTGATATTTGTGAATAAAATGAAAAATTTCATGAGACAAGCTAAGAAAGAGGGAACCTAAGAAATACTGCAGACGTCTTTAAATTTCTGCTGTGTTCAGATTTTAAAGTGACGATACAAACTGCTTGCTCATTGTCCCTGTTGGGACAAATAATTCAGATACCTTCATGAGACTTCTTTCTTAATAAGTTCTATATTTTTTTTATTTCAATTTAAATTTGGGGTATGCGGATTAAATATTATACTTGAAACAATGATCAAAATATTATACTCGATTATAAACTATTCAGAAATGGTATGACTATGGGCAGAGATGTTGACTCTTCATTCAGTTTGGGTTGTAAGAGACCTAAAATATAGATATGTGCCGAATGAGTAATTACTTGCATTTTAAAACTGAATACGCTCCCCTATGATTACCTGCCCAGACGGAGGATCATAATTGAGTGAAATAATCTGTACATTGTCTGCTTAATTCTAGCATGCTAGCTAAAATGATTTTCTAGGACAGATTAAGTACTCGTTTATAGAAAAGCAGATATAACATAATTTTACTGCACATTAAATGTGCAGATATATATCAAATTGTTAGTAATTTGGTAAGTATATGTAGATTCTACATAGTAAGTAATTATCTTGCTTATTGAGAATATCTAGGTTGTGACCTCGGCCCTCTTGAAAAATGCATAAGAGGGGTCAAAACCTGTTGTACTAGTATATTGCACACATATTTAATGGTATGAGTTGGCAGTAAGAACCCCTATTTTTTATAAGTTTTTGAAATTTTATTATTTATAAGGAAATTAATTTCTATTCTAATTTATTTAAGATTTGCAATTTCATCAGAAATTTATCTTATAAATTAAATCAAATTGTTCTTTATCTAATTGTCTTCATACAATCTAGACTTTATCAGACCATTTAGACAGTTGAGAATATGTCGAGACATTTTCAGACACTGTTCAGACTGTCAAGAATATGTTGAGACATATTCAGACTCTGTTCAGACTGTTGAGAATAAATCCAGACATATTCAGACCATCATTAATAAGTTGAGACTATTTCAGACAATGTTCATACAGTTAAGAATGTGTCAAGACAAATCCATTCTCTGTTCAGACTGTTGAGAATGTGTCGAGACACAATCAGACTTATTTCATAATTTCGAGAGATGTGTCAAGACAATTAAGAATAGTGTCGAGAATTTTAAGAAATAATTAAGAAAAATTCAGACAAAGTCAAGAATTTTTAAGTAAATTCCAGACAATAAAGAATGTCGAGTAATTTTTCAGATAAAATCAGACAAAAATTGGTAAATTCAGACAATTTGACTTTTGTAGTGTATGGAAATCTTTTAATTTAAATGTTGGGCAAAAATCTTTTATGAGTTTTAAACGAACTTTTCAGAGCTATAATTTCATTGTCCCTTCATATTATCTAAAATGAAATTGAAAAATCAAACATTTTACATACTTAATAGTGCCATCCCTGCAGTCCACTTAGGGCAGATTTATTTAGAGTTAATTTAATAAATGATCCTATTTGTGATTGTGGTTGTCCATTGGAAGACGTAATCCACTTTTTTTTTCTAGAAATCTATCTCTGTAAATATTAGGAATAAGCATATGCATTCGTTAAGGGCACTTGTATCACACACTATCGAATCTTTGTTGTTTGGTTCAGATGAACCAAGTAACAAAACAAACACCATTATTTTCAGACAGGTTTAATGTTTATCAATAATTCAAAACATTTTCAAATTAGCTCCACTACCCTTTATTATTTGTAGTGTACATGTTTACTGTTATACTCTCTCTCTCTCTCTCTCTCTCTCTCTCTCTCTCTCTCTCTCTTTTATTGAATTTATACTTATGATATAATATCCCTGGTGTGATTTTGTATAATTTTGAAAGTATATAGTATTGAAAGAACATCGTAAATTGATATAACTTGTGTTTAATCCATTTGTGATTTGACAACAAAATAGTCTAAAGCAAAGAGTATCTCTATCGCCGTTGTTTTCTGTGTTCTCGTTTTGGCCATGTCTTTGGACTTCGATTTTTGTGGATTTCCCTCCTTTGTTCCTTCGGTATTCTACCTCCGTTGTTTCCCTCTTGTACAGCTTTGTCCTTATCTGATTTTGGTTTTCCCTTTTAGATCCTATTGGTAATTTGTTCTCTTTTAGATTTTACACATATTTCGGTCTATGGATTTCCAAGGGTTTTAGCTTAATCTGCACTGAAAAGCCATAGGTTGTCGAAATTTGCATACGCAGAAACCAAATTCACATTAACTATTTCTCTTAAGACACTCGCCGTGTCAAATCCGGTAGAGGATACAACAATCTTAAAAATTTTGAAAGGGACAGTTTTTTTTTTCATATCGGAAATATATCTAATAGATCGTGATGTCGATCGTAAAATTTCTGCAGTGAGGAATTCAAGTTGAAAGTAACATTCCCTTGATGAAGTAGCCTAACTGTTCGCAAAAGGGCTTTGAAATGAAATATTTTAATTATTGCTTCAAAAAGTAGTAAGCATTGATTTATTGTATTTATATCATGAATAAATACAAATATCTGTACTTTTATATAGTATTATTATACATTGTAGTTTTTCACTAAGAGTCTTGTTTTATCTACATAAATCTGATTTCAGATTTGTAATGAACAAAGATTATGAGCTGAAACAACTTCAAAATGATCTACAAGATGAAAAGCGAAAGATAAATAAAACGCACTGTGATGAAGCTTCAAACGACATGTAAGTCTTAATGTCAAATAAAAAAAACATGCAAATATACTTTGGAATTTGAAATTTATTATCTTGTACAAGATGCGGCAATTTCTTCTTTCACTTGATAGAAATTGAATTATGGGATCGAACATTCTTTGGCAATAATAATCAGTAAAGGATAATGCAGTGGCCATGATTCAAAATTTCATCGACCGGGGTTAGTTTACATTTAGCGTGAGCTGTGGAAAAATTAATTATTTAAATTGCCATAAAATAATACATACATACGAGTTCCCATCGTTGTTTACGTTTGTTTTTGTCTTACTTGTTTTTTTTCCTGTGTACTTCCCTGGCAGCTTTTGGTATGTGATTGTAATTTCAGGCCTGTTATCCACCTTTTACAAAAAAAATTTAAGAAAATTGTTAAATTGCTTGAACTTTTAAAAATACACATTCGTATGTATTTTTTTTAAAATGGAAATGCTACAAACTCTGTCCTTTAATAAAAGGTCCTCGATGTGCACTAACTCTTATTGCAATTTAAAACTTTCGATTTTACCGTATTATCAGTGGGAACAGGAAGCAAAGAATACATATATACCAAATTTTCACCAGGGAATTTAAGAGGATATTTGATTACAAATATTATGAAAAAAGATTCTTTTCTCGTAACGATTAAGAAAGATATAGCTGAATTATGATAACTATATACGTATATACTAATATTATTGTTATATTATTGTAAAATAAGGTTACAGCTTATAGTATCCTTGGGCTATCAGTGGAGTGTAACAGGGTACATCAAGAGAGGATTGGACTAATTATATTAGTATCTAAATATATCATCTTGTTAAAAAAAAACTTTGGGATTTTATTAAGCTTCATAAATCTAAGATGGCCGCCACTACAGATCTCGGTTTAAACATTGGATCCTATAAGAAAATGTTGCACATTGCTTTTTCTTGGAAATACTTTAAGATAATAAGTCTATATTTATTTGTCATGGTAATATGGATGACCTACTGAATTCAATCACAAATCCAAAATGGCCGCCATCAGGAAACAAAATTTAACATAGGACCTTATTTGAATTGTTGTGAACTGTCAATTTTTGAAAACTGTTTAATAATGTCAAGTCAATTTTAACTACGTATGTCAACATGATGGTCATTTGACAAATGTTTAATTTTAATACCCATCACAGATCCAAGATAGCCGACACAGTAGATCCTAGTTTATCATTGGGCACTATAGGAAAATGTTGTTAATTGCAATTTCTTGAAAACCGTTTCATGTATCAAGTTGATATTAACCATGGAAACTTGCTGGTTATCTGCAAATATTGTATATTGGAACCAAATACAAATCCTAAATGGTCGCCATCGGGGGGTACAGTTTAACATAGAAATCTATGGAAAAGCGGTCTAAATTGTTACTTATTGAAAACTGTTTCAGATAAATAATTGTATTTTAGAAGATGAAAAATATCAGGAACAGCTGATCAAAATAATAAACAAAAGTACAGAAAACTCCACTAACAAAGATCCTTTGAAAGTTTTGGACTTATTAAAGTAAATGAGAACCGAACCGTCAATTCAAAACGAATAATCCAAGGACAATGCCAACATCGGAAACAACAAAGAAAAAGTGACAAAACATAAGTACGGCACACACAAGAAAATGAAGACACACAGACAGAGAGGAAGAACACGGACCCAATAAAAACCATGGATGAGATCAGATGCACCGGTAGTGTAAGCATCTCCTGCTCCTTATAAAAACACCCGTCGTGTTGAACATGTCAAATACGGTTGTAAGGTCAAATCCGGTAGAGGAAACAATAATTAATCGTTTAAAGGGAAAGATCTGTTGTCATCTTGGAAACAGATATCCCATGGCGGTCCACAAGATGGTGATGTCGACTGTAAAACTTCTGGAGAGTTGACTTTAAGTTTTGGGTAACATACCTTTGTTTAAGTAGAATATTTGTGAGCAACCTGGCTCTATCAAGGAAATCATTGTATCGACCACAGGCCCTTGAATAGCGAATGAGCTGGGAAATGTAAACAGAAGGCAACAGTAATGTATTGTACAAATAAAGAAAAAAATTAGAAAACTGAAATAAACTCTTTAGAAGTACTACTTAAAAGAGTAAGAACAACAAAAAAAGAGTAGTTCCTTTGCTTAGTGCTATCATGTATTTGTAGTGACCTTGTATCCTGTACAGTTACTCCATATCCATTCATTGTTTATTTTCAAAGACTGAATGAAATTCAAGACAATGAAAATTGCTTGAAAAATGAAGAAAACGTGGTAAGATGCATAATAAACAAAACAACGAATGCTTAAATTACATCTATAGTTAAATTGATAGAGAAAGGGGAAACAATTCAGAATGCTTTTTAGGATTAGAAAAATCAAGCCAAGCAAAGAAAAATATAATAAATGTGAGCAAAAAAGATGGAGTTATAGAGAAAGTTCAAACCAAGATACTAGAGATATAAAAAGGCATCATTACTTAATCTTTACCAAACAAAATATCAATATAAAGAACACATGAATGAATATATCGATAGTAAGAGGAAAGTAAAACAGCAGAAGAGAAGGCATATTATCATTGGACGGATGTACTAGGACTGTTTCTGAGCATGAAATTGAATAAATCATCTGAAATAGAAAGCCTAAACATGTAAAAGTTGCATTTTTAAGAACCTTTTGGCCTCATTTGAAAAATAAAACTTTGCTATAAATCTGTTTAATTTATGCTATGAAAATTGAAATTATCCGATTTTCAGAAACTTGGTCTGAATACTTTAATTTATAAAAAAATATCCTTTAAACCTAGATAAGTATTGAAAAAAAGCTTTTGGATTTTGATACAAAAAGCATTGCTTACCCTTCCGGAGCACCCGATGTCACCCTCGGTTTTCATTGGAGTTCATAATATGAGTGTCTTAGTTCTTAATGTTATCTTTTAAATTCCGTGCATTATTATAGTAGCTGCCTCATGTCCTTGTTTTGTGTCTTTGTTTTTCTCTGTTGCCGTTTTTGCCATGTCTTTTGCCTTCGATTTATGTGGTCATCTCTTCCCTTGTTCCTTCAGTATTTTACTGCCGTTGTTGCACCTTCGACCTTAAAGAATTAAATCACTTCTTCATAAAATTATTAGTCGTGAGTAAAATCGTTATGTAAAAATAGATATATATGCAAATACCGAAGTTACAGTTAATTTGGTTTCTTCATAAGAACATTTCGACAACTAATGTCTCTTAAGTGCAGATCGATTCAAAACATTTAGATGTTTATGAAATGAAATACGTGTAAAAGTTGATAGAGAACCAAAAACAAAAAACAAAAAAAAAACAAAGGGTCTTAATAGAAAAGCCAACATTCCGGTATAAGGACAGAGCTATTCACGAGGGAGATAGTCCTTAGTTTTTATACACCGATGTACTGGCTACTTTATAGGAATCAATATCAGTCAAATTCAAGTATAACTGATTATGCTGATAAATTCTATGGAGATGGTGTAATTTTTTTGTGATTATATCATAGATAGATATGAAATGTCAGTGTCACAAATAAAAAACTGACATTTTCAGCTAAATTCGCGTCTTCCCTGATTTGACATTACCGGTCTCTGACTTTGCCCTGGATTGACCCACTTGCAGTGTAACGGATGCTGTGCACAGAACAGGACATGCTTACCCTTCCGGGGCACCTGATGTCACTCTTTTTTATTGAGAGTTCACACTGTTAGTGCTTTAGTTTTTTGTGTTATATATGTAATGTTCGAGTGTTTTGTGGGCATGTAGTGTCTTTGGTCTTCCGTCTTTTGGTGTTCTTGCTTTTGCCTTGTCTCTGGACTTTGATTTGTGTTATCTTGTGCTTTCCTTCGGTATTCTACTGCCGTTGTTTTCTAAAGAATTTGATTTTTCAGAATAGGACTTCATGTATGAATCACTACAAAAATATGAATTCCAACACTAAATTTTAAAATGCATTTACAAATTATATACTAACATAACAAACTGTATACAAAGTAACGGTTGGCTATCAGCATCAATTCGGATTTCTAAAGGCATTCGAGAAAGATGGTCTGTCAGTGCATAGATATTTGTTATAGCTCTAGAACTTTTGGCACGTAGGATAAGACAAGACCATAATATAAAAGGAATTCAAATAAAATTAGATGGAAAACCTCATAGTCTTTAGGTATATCAATAAGCAGACGATACAATATTGTTTGTCAAATCAAATATGAGATCTGACAAGCTCTAAATTGAATTAAAATATTAAGTTCTTTATCAGTTCTTGTCTTAACAGAAATAAAACTGAAGGACTTTGGATTGGGCGCTTAAAACGCTGTACAGATCAATGAAATTGCAATTTTGGTAAAGTAATCAATAAAAATGCCAAGGGGTATATTTTGGTCATTACAAGACTGAATGTCAGCAATTAAATTTTCATACACGGTTTTCTACAGCAGATGAAAAAATGATTGGAACAAGAAAATTTTGACTATGATAAGAAATATAACTGTTGTCAACTCAGATATAAGCAAACAGCACTTTTCAAAATTTAAGAAGCTGGTTTTCAACTTTATTAGGAACGGAAATCAAGAAAAAGTAAAAAGAGCAGTTTTGTGTTCTAATTATAGTGAAAGAGGGCTGGGGGTTAAAATGAAAAATATTGATATAATTATGGATTCAATATATGTCAACTGGGTTAGGAGATTAACGTGTTGCTAAGAAAAGTTACCAATTCGGAAGATAATTCCAATGTTTTACTTTGAAAAATTGGGAAAATTTTCTTCTCTCTCGAATCAATGATAAACTTTTAAGTTTTGCTAAAATGGATGAGACAATGCCGGATTTTTACAAGTTCTCACTTATTTTACAAAACAAAAACATTTAATGTTTGGATAAAACACTATAAAAAAAACTCATGTAAACATTAAAAAAATAAGGCAACAAAAAATATAGGGAAATAAGTATATAAAAATTCAGAGAAAAAGACTTGTTTATAAAGAGTGGATAAGAGATAACATCATTTATGTTAATGATATAATTAACTCTGAAGTTGTTATCTCGCAAAATGTCATTCTTGAAAGAATATATTCAAGAAGCTTTCCTTTTTAGATCCTATTGGTAACTTGTTTTCTATCAACGTACACTCATTTCGGTTTATGGATTTCCAAATGTTTTCATTTAATTTGCATTGAAGAGACTTAAGTTGTCGAAATGCGCATATGTAAAAACTAAATTAACAGTAACTTAGGCATTTGTAGTTCAAACTTAATTGGTTAAGTGAATATTTAAAATTAGTTAAAGCTATCTCAAAACATTGGCTGAACGGATTGCAAAACAATAAATCTGTCAAAACTAAAGTCCGAATTAGAGCAACGATGTATTTCTGATAAAGATCGGAAATTACAGTTTTAAAGATAATTCGTTGAATTGTGTTTTAAATATTGTTAACATATTGTGAAAAACGAGTTGGATTTTCGTATGAATTATCTGTTTTGGGAGATTTTAATATTCAATACAAAATCATAGATACTCTTCATTTTAATTTCATGTACTTAAAAGACAAATTATGAATAATCAAATGAAAGTTGTTTCACTATCTTTTACCAAGTAAACAGCTGTTGTCAATAAGGAATCTGCAGCATTATGTGATTAACTCAACTACAAAGCTTGTGACTGTTCGATTCTCGCAACTGCGTTTATGTTATGAAATAGAAACATAGGCTCATTTCTTTCATAAAATGTAAATATTTCAGTATATTCTTGGAAAAATATTGTTCAAGAAACTAATATTGGAGATCACGTGATCAACTTTTTATATAAAATTTCAGAAGAACAATATTTTGGATTCAATTTTCTTTTTAATTTAGCATTATATACCACTCTAACTATGATTAAGATAGAAAAACAAATTGATTTATTTCTTTTTTTAAGAATGAATTTATTTACAGAAAATATGATTTCGATTATGCAACGTTAAATTCTTATTTTTACTTGAAAAAAAAACACATTATATTTCTTGAAGAGAGTAATTAATAGCAATAAGAATTAAAATGTTATGTATATTCATTTAATGTATAAGATTGAATAAGTTTATATCATATAATTTATACTGGAATGCTGTACCCTATAAATATTTGTTAACATCAATTACTACAATAAACGTTTTCTTATATTAAAAAACGAAAACCGTTTCATGCATTAAATTGATATTAACTGTGCATTTTAAAATGACTGTAATCAACATGATGACTGACTTTACTACCAAATGACTGTAACCTCGGATTAGTCATTTAACACGTGAGAAATCTTATTTGATCAGTACCCTCCAGATGAGCCACGCAGGTTCACATTTGAGTCTTTTGTTTAATTCTTGTAAACGATGATTTTTAGGTGTTCCTCTGAACAATTACATTTCACTCGTACACCCTAGCTATCAAGCGTACTTCGAGGACAACGTCTGGGGCGACAACTCTTTTGAAAAAAAAATGATTCCTGTCGGTTTCCTTTTAACAATGAAGGGATATTGCGTAATTGCAAATGAGACAAAGTCTCTACAAACACATGGTAAAACTAAGCAACGGATTAACACTTTTATTGTTGTTGTTCATCTTGAAGTCACCATGATGCCTTCAACAATTAACTTTACTCATACCACAGAGTAAGTTCAATACGGTTTGAGTGGTATACATTGCTAGTTGTCGAGCAACGCGACATCCATGTGACGTTACCAATGGCTACGGAATCGTCAATAAACATAAAAAACTTCGTATTGAGATCAGTTTAGATGTTTCTGTTGACAATGGTTGTAATGGTATCAAGAAAGCTACTCTTCTCTGTTGGGACTCAAATGTAAATATGATGGTGTGATGAAAATTATTGCAATGTTGGAAAGTTAGTCTCCATTGTACCATTCCATTTGATGTCAACCTCGTCAACTAAGAAATTGGTTTAAACGAAAAGTAGACAAGAAATCTTTTTCGAGATACACCAACAAAATATTTCCATATGATGGTAGCATTTTGGTTTCCATACTTGTTCCGTTAGCTTGCAAACAACTTTTGAATCGGAGTTGAGCTGTTAATTTCACCTTAAAAAATGAAGTGTCCTGTAACTAGTTTATGTACAAGCGACCGAAGTGAAAGATACCAAACCCAGAAAATGTATACAATTGGTCTTCCAGGTATACCAGGTCTACCTTCCTTGTTTAGCTTCTGAAGCAGATACAATCTACCTGGTGGACATTTTTCTGGATCACATATTAATAGGTGTCATCATCAATATGTCCATTTTTTTTATTTTCGGTAGGATGGTTCTAACATTCGGCAAAAGATTCTGTTTGGTTGTCGGAATTTGGTTGTATAGAAACGAGTTTTAGACAACTGTCTTTTAGCCTCCTCTGTATAGTCTTTTTCGTTTATCACAGTTATCCCAATGGCTTTTTTGTAACTACAATATCTAGATGGTACTAGGCAAAATTAATATCTTTACTGAGCATCGTTTGGTCTTGTTTCGTAAATTGTTTAGATGGCAGATTTACAACAATATCTTTTTTGACTAAATATTTGCGAATAATTTTCTTGACGTTTTCTTCCGATTTTTGCAGTTGATATTATTAAAAATCATAGGTAGGTGCTTCAGATCAAGGAACTTCGAATATTGCAAAAAATAAAAGCTTAAATCCATCGTCACAAACCTAAATTACAACTTAAAATAGATACAAATGTTATTGCGAAAGGTCTTGATTCAGATAATAATTTTGAAACCCCAAGGAAATAAATCAACACGTTTTCGACGCTGGAACAATTTTCTATTTTACTGTTCATACCAGCTTCTGCAGCTTCCTCTATCTCTTGCTATTCAATTTGAAAGTAGTGTATCAAACAACTCCAGAAAACATATGCTTCAACTAGAAATGAAGACCAGGAAACTGTAGACAGACTGTTAAAAGAAATTAAAGTAATAGAAGACTCAAATATCGAGCAACACAGGCAAAGTTAGTAAAACGGGATAACAGAGTAACACCTGCATATGATTTCAAGAACATAAACACCAAAAATAAAAAGAAAACACCAAGAAAAAGAAGATTTATTTACAAACATGGAGCCAAAAAATACTGTTGTCAATCTGTCTTCTAAACAATTAACTAAACAAGAAGAAAACATGTTCAGTTAAGGTCTAAACTTTTGTCCAGTACCATCTACGTTAAATTGATTTCAACTCGATACAGACCTTGACAGCTTCTTCCACAGATGACGCTTAGAAGTGTATTATCATTACCAAACGAGAAAGAGTCTTTTGGGCTGGTCTCAATGAATCAGACGAGAACGATATTGCCCTTTGCATTTACAGGACGCTGTAGATTATTACGGGAAAATTAACAACTTAACTCCCCTTCCAGAACAGAAAACACCATGTCGACTACTATTGATGTATCGTCTTTATATACAAAATGTCCACAGGATGAAAGTATAACATCTGTGAAAAATCCTGAAACTCTAGACAAGATTATTATCCTCTAATCAAGTGCCTCGTTAAACTATTCACTCTTGTTTAGGTCAGCAACAATTTTGTTTTCAAAGAACAATAATATTTGCAATCCTTTTATTTTTTTCAGCTATGGTATATTTGTTCGTGTAAACATTTCTTATATGAATGCTCTATCAAAGTTAAACATTTGGCTGCCTTGTTTTGTAAACAAATAAACATATTTTTCCGGCAGTAGGTATATATAATCAACTCGATGAGTGCCCTGTGATCGTTTATATGTTGTACTGTCTATTGGTCCCTTTGACATGCAAAAGATGACTAAGAGATTGTAAGAGAACTTTTGCCCTATGTATTAACTTTGTTGACGCCCCCGCATCCATGAAAACATGGATACATGGGTATGGCGTTGTTCAACATTTTGCAATTGAATTGCGCTCACGCCGGTGCTAGGAGCCGTCTTGAACTTACTAAGAGGTAGGAATGTTTGCCCATGGTGACTTCAAGATGTAGAACAACAATAAAAGTGTTTTTGCTTAATCTTGCCATGTATGTATAGGGATTTTGTACCATGTCGATTTCTCCACATCCCTTTATTTTTTATTTGTTCATTGTATGTCAACAGAACAAGTGAGGGGACCAAAATGGTACCATCATATGCAAATATTTTCACGGGAAATCTTTAAAAAGACATCTTGTCTACAGCTAAATTCCACCCAATTTCTTGTTTCTATGTCATTCTTGACATCAAATTGAATAGAACATTGGAAAAACTTTTTGCAACAATTTACATTTGAGTCCTCAACAGAAAAGATCAGCTTTCTTGATATCATTACAACCATTGTCACACCAAACTGATCTCCATACAAAGAAAAATGACGAGCATCAATTCTATCTCCAAAAAGGGCCACGCCGACCGCAGCATATTCACCACCTAAAATTTGAACAAGTGTAATATAAAACAAATGTGGACACAATAATGTGATATACACAATAAGAAAAATTACCCCTTAAGTCAATTCTGTCACATACTCTTTAAACCTCACGTTAAAAGGAACCCAAAGAAAAAATTCGATTGAAAAATAAATATTTCACATATTTCGAAAAACCTCTGAAACGGTTAGAGATACATTTCTTTACGGTCGTATAAAAAGCTATTATCCCAGACATTTTTATCGCAGTATCCCTTATAGCCAGGTTGTACATGTATGTGTGAAACGAGAACTAAAAAACACCTGCTCAATAGGAGTTATAATGAACAAATATTGACAGTTCATTTGAAAAAAATTAACAACATTGACTGCAACTCTCCGCTCGTGTACAAAGAGTCGTCAAAATAAAGGAACACCCCTTGCTTTAACTTACAATACAAGCATACAAGTATTACAATCCATTGTATGCATGAATTGGAGCTTATTCGAGAAAGATCCAAATTTGAAAACAAATTATTGCAAAATTATCTTTTATAACCTACAGAAAAAAAATTATATCCTAGTAAAATTCAAAATAAAGTATGAGTCTCATTAAACGGGTGGATAAAATCCTTGCAATTGTAACAACTACAAGTGTTGTTAATCTGCAGTCATTGGCGGTAAATTTAAAAGTAGTTTCGCTCAAGAAACCTACACGATTTTCTCACCTGTGTCCTGCTAAATCAAAAACTACATCTTTTATATTGATTTGTGGATCATGCAATTTACAATATATAGGACAAACAACTACTTGTTTAAACATCAGGTTACACAACCATAGTTCATAAAAAAAAAGAAAACGAAACTGGCTTGTCACGTGCCATCCCTAATCGACAAGACGTACTTTTGAAGATATTATAGTGCAGATTATTGACGTAAACGATAAATGGGATGACTTGACAAGGGATTTCCAAGAAAATCTTTGGATTCAAAAGCTTTGTACTCTAGAAACAAGTGGTCTTTACGAACGAGGGTAAATGAAAATCAGCAGTAACAGAAACAAAAAAGATTTTTTTTTCACTGTAAAACAATTGTTTTAGCAGCTTATCATTTTTTTATTTAATTGTACTGGACATTAAAGAAACAACCGATCCAGCAACATCAGCATGATACCGCACGTCGATTTCGTGAACAGAGCAAAATTGCTATCTCAAAAGCTACTTAGCCAGGATTATGTTCAATCACTGTTACTATTGTACTAAAAAAAACAACGGCAATAGAATAACGGCAGCAGACCAAAGCATTTTATGGTCGTCTTCACGAATTGACTGGTCGTTTTAAAGTGTCTGTATAACAAATGAAGATGGACATATTTGAATAGGCCCCGATATATTACTGGATTGACACTTACCGAATTTGACATGACACCGGACTTTTCACTCGCAATATGTCGGGTGTCACAAGTTAAGCAGGTCATGTTTACCCTTTCGGAGCACCTGCTGACACTCCTGTTTTAATGGGTTCACACGGTAGTGCCAAATTTTTTGTTGCGTTTTTCTTATTTACGTTCATTTACGTTCTCTGTCTGTATGTAATCTTTATATTGCCATGCATTTTGGATACACGATTTTTGGCTCTTGCCTCGGTATTCATTTTGGAAGTTATTAGTACTCTGTTGGCGAAACTACTGTAACCGTGAAGTCCGGGGTTGGTGTGTCACCGTCCCTTCGTTCACAAGTAGTATGTGCCTAGAATTGAACAGCTCAACCAAAAACCAGAAAAACTATTAACCGAAATCTTTCCACAAATGCAAACGACGAATGCCAAGTTATGTGCCTAGTTCAGTGTCTAGGACATGTCCGTTCCTCCGGGATCCGTGATTAATTCATCAGAGAAAAAATATTAAACACAGTTTAAGTTCAGATACTTGATATACTTAAACTTGAGCCATTTATGACAATTCAGCAAAAATATTCAATATAAAAAAATTGTAAAGAAGATTTTTAAATCTTAAGCATCAGAAAATGTATAAAAGATAAAAAAATATTATTCAATTAAATAATTAGAAAATGATTGTCATTTAATCTCAACTATTTAAGTTTTAAATGCAATTTCTTGATTTGTCCTAATATCAGGACAATTTAAATCACGAATTAAATATTCAGTTAACTTGTCACTAATCGAGTAGACCGACACACGTTGTGTATTTCAAAGTGTAAGGTAACTGGTTTCAATTACATGTTGGATCTATGAATGAATTAATGAAAAACCGAATACGGAATAGAAACACGCTGTGGTGGCTAAAAGAATACGAGGTGAAAAGTATATAGGCCTCAACACTACATTTTTAGACATTTATAAAAATAAAACAAACAGGTATTAAAATTGGACTTTAACTCGTACAAAAGCTATGGGGATTCTTGAGAAGAGATTTGTTTACCGTATGAAATGTTAGACAACGGCAGTAGAATACCGAAAGAACACGGGAACCGAATACTACAAAAATCGAAATCAAAAGACATGGCAAAAATGGCAACAGAGAAAAACAAAGACAGAACAAGTACGTGATACAGCTACAACGCATGGAAATAAAAAAGACGACACTTGAGAGGAGAATTAGACCTTACATAAGCGAATGGCCGAAAGACAACGTGAGTTACAAATTACTCGCTTTAATACTCATCTTCAATAAATGAAATTCTTCTTACTAAAAGGACACGTTTTAATTGAGTGACCAGATAACTGACCACTAAAAATCCAAATTGTAAAAACAAAATAAGTGTTGCGATGTGGTTATAAAATATAAAACTACAATAGTCAAGAGATTGGTTAACCACCTAAATTGGGCACAGTCAAAATTAAAACAAATATAAAAAGACGTCTGAATTCAAAAGATATCTCTGAATTTCATATGTCTTTTTATATTTGTTTTAATTTTGACTGTGCCCATATTGTAAAAAGATGTTTACAGAAATGAAAGCAAAATATTTTTTCAAGGTGAAACACGTTGTGAATGAAATTTAACTTCAAAGAAAATATTTCTTAATGTTTAAATAATTTTAGTGTCCCGACAAAAAGCAAAAATAATACTTTAGAATCAAAAATAAAAATGTTAAGCTTTCAAAAAATGAAACTTAATAACGCGCCAAAATTCAAATCCGCTTCACTACCAATAATTTAATTAGGTTGTTCGTGTTTCTACTTTTAGACAATTTATATATTTATATCAGCGCCTGAAAGGGTAGCCAACGCACAAACCTATAGGACGTCGGATGGAAAACAAAATTAACGATACTGTGTAAACAAAATAATAAATATACGTCTACAATGATACACAGCAAAAATTTAGGCAATAAAAGATCTACTCTACTCTATGAATTAACTGTCTACTCTACTATCCTCTATGAAAGTAGACTAGAATAGACATTTGATATGGGACTTTGGATTTTTTTTCCCTCCCAACTGCTCTGGCGACATCCATCAATTCTTGGGCACAATGGGTAGGTGCCGGAAATTTCCTATCCAATTTTCGGTCTTGTACCCCCTTCTGAGGGAGAATATTTCGGCATCGGTTTTCCAATCTTTAGATCCGAGTTGCACTGACGAGATGTAAATTCATCGAAATAGGGCCTTATCTGTAACAGTGAAATTCAAATGTAGTGTTGCGTGTCACTTAAATTGTAATGGTCAAATTCCTTAGTGGAAAGATGTTCTCGATAATATCACATCCTGAGACTCTAACTCCGTTGGTCTTCGATTTCAGACTCACTTATATATATATATATATATATATATATATATAT
>MJUU01046402.1:8873-21524 GCA_002080025.1 Modiolus philippinarum | reverse complement strand
CGGTGGGAAGGCAATCTCGATATTCATTTCTCTAATTCTAACCCCGTTGGGTTCCTACGATAGACCGTTATATTTTAATTTTTAGGCCCTGCATTAGCGTAAATATTCGCAAATCCGGGGAGATGGGCAAGTTTCCACGTTGACTGAATTTATAGACAGCTTATTTATTCATTTAACTAACAGTCTGCATTCCCTTTCACTTAGTTTAAGACAATCCATGGGACTTGTTTTGCTTTAAAATGAGAATTAGAGTGAGTACCGATGAAAACCCAACATCTTATTTGTGCATCGTTTTTATGGTATATTATGGACCGATATATGCTGAGCGCCCCATCAAAATGTAGGCTATTTCAATTTTTTGAAAATGATACTATGAAATTTTTCGTTTTTATTCGGTTTTCCAATTGTTTTGATATTATCTGCACTGATGAGACTTGTTGTCGAAATGGCCATATGCAGAAGATAAATTAACTGCAATTTTGGGTACTTGATTGAAAAAAAAATTACAATGAAAATAATCATTTTGGCTGAACAATCTGCCTATGATGAATTTTTCATCTGTTTTTATCAATTCAGATTCAGAGTCTGAGTCTGAGTTTTTTAATATTAAATATTAAATTTTTGTTGATTCCCGTGGGATTCGAACCCCCTCTGTCAAGGTACTAAGGATTGAGAGTCTGCTACGCTAACAACTAGACCACCAAATCCATGTTCAAATTTCGGTTAATTAATATACTTAACTCTCATATTACGTGTCAAAATAAATGTGTAGTTCACTCTATTTTACATTCCTTTGGTCTCCCACAGGGATGACGTGGGCAGTGTAATCTGTCTGTAATATCAGTGCATTCGAAGAACAGCCAAATCCCTCGTTGGGAAGGCAATCTCGATATTCATGGCAACGGTGCAAGTTGATACTAAAGCTGACTGAATTTATAGACAGCTTATAATATATATATATATACATATATATAGACAACATAATAAACAAAGTGAATGACACAAATCAAATAACAGTTGATATTTCGAGACCTGTCCGTCTCTTCTTCAAAACACAATAAAAAAGTAAAAAATACTATCAAACAAAAGCTATATACCAAGACTAAACTGCAAATGTTTATACAAAGTGTCGAGAGCTACATTTTGGATGCTGTTGTTTACAGATGTAACATGAGAAGGGGAAAATTTTTTGTCAGTATGCGTACATCGATTTTATGGACAATACTGTTACAAAATTTTGTTTAACGCTCAACGAGCAAAACTTCAGCCATGACAGGACATGAGCAAGTCAATCAGTTCAAAAAAGAAAGGGAAAAATGGGTAGGGGCAGGATTTTTAGTAAAACTATATTTTAAATTTTTATATTCAAACTTTATTTTAGCTTTTCTATCCAGAACTTTTCTTTAGCATGCCTCTGTGTGTCTGTCCACGATCGATTTTGGTCAATTGGTACTGCTTGCATATGTTTTCAGTCATGATCGGGGGATTTGAAATGTAATGCAGTGGCCTGTGATCTTTCTTTTTTCCGAATGTTTTCACGGTGCAAGTTGATACGAATGTTGAGTGAATTTTTCGTTTCACCGACATACTGTTGTTGGCAAAAAGAGCAAGTGATGAGATAGATGACTTTATCTGACTTGCAGGATCTTGGTAAATATTTTGTATGTGTCTCCGGTTGCTGTGCTCTTTAAGGTTTTGGTAGAAGAACTAAATTTGCAGAGAAGACAACGTTTGTCGGGACATGTTTTAAATTGTCCATTTTCAGGTGATGGTAGTTTGGCTCTAACGAGAATATCCTTCAGATTTTTGGGTCGACGGAATGATATTAGCGGAGGTTCAGGAAACAATTTTTTTCATTTTAGTTGACGCATGAAGAATTGGCATAAATTCACGGATAATAGCAGACAAATGGGGTAGCTGTGGGTGGAAGGTAGCTACCAGGGGGGTACGTAAATTCTTTCTTTTTTTTCTCCCGATATTGTAACAATTCCTTTCGGTCAATTTAGGAGACCTTTTGAATAGTTTTTCTGACTTGCTTTTCCTTATAACCCCTGTTAACAAGATGTTGGGTTAATTCTCTGCTCCTATGTTTAAATGTCTCTTCTTGTGAACAGATTCGACGTATGCGGGTAGAAAGTCCGTGTGGGATCGCATTCACACAGTGTCTAGTATGACAGCTACTTGGGAGCAGGCAGGCGTGTGAATCTGTCGGTTTAGTGTGTAAATCAAAAGGAATTTGTCCACCAACAAGTGTTGAGGTCGTGTCGAGAAAGACATTTGTTGTTTCAGATATGTTGACGGTAAATTTTATGGACGGAAAAAAAAAGAATTTACGTACCCTCCTGGTAGCTACCTTCCACCCACAGCTACCCCATTTGTCTAATATTACCCGTGAATTTATGCCAATTCTTCATGCGTCAACTTAAATGAAAAAATTGTTTCCTGAACCTCCGCTAATATCATTCCGTCGACCCAAAAATCTGAAGGATATTCTCGTTAGAGCCAAACTACCATCACCTGAAAATGGACAATTTAAAACATGTCCCGACAAACGTTGTCTTCTGTGCAAATTTAGTTCTTCTACCAAAAACCTTTAAGAGCACAGCAACCGCAGACACATACAAAATATTTACCAATTTATCCTGCAAGTCAGATAATGTCATCTATCTCAACACTTGCTCTTTTTGCCAACAACAGTTTGTCGGTGAAACGAAAAATTCACTCAACATTCGTATCAACTTGCACCGTGACCACATTCGGAAAAAGGAAAGATCACAGGCCACTGCATTACATTTCAAATCCCCCGATCATGACTGGAAACATATGCAAGTAGTACCAATTGACCAAAATCGATCGTGGACAGACACACAGAGGCATGCTAAAGAAAAGTTCTGGATAGAAAAGCTAACATCCAGTTTGAATATAAAAATTTAAGATATAGTTTTACTAAAAATCCTGCCCCTACCCACTTTTCCCTCTCTTTTTTGAACTAATTGACTTGCTCACGTCCTGTCATGGCTGAAGTTTTGCTCGTTGAGCGTTAAAGAAAATTTTGTAACAGTATTGATGTACGATGTAAAATCGATGTACGCATACTGACAAAGTTTTTCCCGTTCTCATGTTACATCTGTAAACAACAGCATCCAACATGTTGTTAATAGAATCGATCTACGCAACCTGACAATTTTTACCTTCTCATGTTACAACTGTTAACAACAGCTTCCAACATGTAGCTCTCGACACTTTGTATAAACATTTGTAGTTTAGTCTTTGTATATAGCTTTTGTTTGATTGTATTTTTTACTTTTTTATTGTGTTTTGAAGAAGAGACGGACAGGTCTCGAAATATCAACTGTTATTTTATGTGTCATTCACTTTGTTTATTATGTTGTCTATAATCAGGTCACAGAGTGTGTATCCTTCGGATCTGGCACAGCGGGATTTTCGGTTTTGTTGCTTTGTTCTTTGATCTTTGATCTTTATATATATATATTCAGACAACTATATAAAAATTATAACTTTGTGTGGCGGCATTCCTTGTCGAAAGACATTGAATCCTCTCTGCTATACACACAGCTGATCTGCACGAGCACCTATACATCATGTACTGCGTTACAACCCTAGATTAAATCTACGAGGAGGTATCACCCGGTTACCGAAAGCTATATTTTATAGCCTAGGTAGCCGCGTGGTCTAGGGCGCTGGACGTAGTGCAGGCGGTGTTGCCATAGATGTCACAACAGTGATGGTTCGAATCCCGGAGTCGGAACTACCAATGTGCAGATCTAACAATGTTGGGCTAATTTTCAGACGTTTATATAAATAATTCATCAAGCCTAGTATAATGTCTCACGATATTATCCATTGGACAGGTATAGTATGAAGAGTTCCCACATACTTCAGACAACTATATAAAAATCATAACTTTGTGTGGCGGCATTCCTTGTCGAAAGACATTGAATCCTCTCTGCTATACACACAGCTGATCTGCACGAGCACCTATACATCATGTACTGCGTTACAACCCTAGATTAAATCTACGCGGAGGTATCACCCGGTTACCGAAAGCTATATTTTATAGCCTAGGTAGCCGCGTGGTCTAGGGCGCTGGACGTAGTGCAGGCGGTGTTGCCATAGATGTCACAACAGTGATGGTTCGAATCCCGGAGTCGGAACTACCAATGTACAGATCTAACAATGTTGGGCTGATTTTCAGATGTTTATATAAATAATTCATCAAGCCTAGTATAATGTCTCACGATATTATCCATTGGACAGGTATAGTATGAAGAGTTGTCACATACTTCAGACAACTATATAAAAATTATAACTTTGTGTGGCGGCATTCCTTGTCGAAAGACATTGAATCCTCTCTGCTATACACACAGCTGATCTGCACGAGCACCTATACATCATGTACTGCGTTACAACCCTAGATTAAATCTACGAGGAGGTATCACCCGGTTACCGAAAGCTATATTTTATAGCCTAGGTAGCCGCGTGGTCTAGGGCGCTGGACGTAGTGCAGGCGGTGTTGCCATAGATGTCACAGCAGTGAGGGTTCGAATCCCGGAGTCGGAACTACCAATGTGCAGATCTAACAATGTTGGGCTGATTTTCAGACGTTTATATATATATATATAACTTGAAATTAACAAAGTAAATATCACATAAAATAACGGTTGATTTTCGAGACCTGTCCGGCTCTTCGTCAAAAAACAATAAAGAAGTAAAAAAAAATACAATCAAATAAAACCTATTTACAAGAATAAACTACAAATGTTTATATAAAGTGTCGAAAGCAACATGTTGGAAGCTGTTGTTAACAGTTGTAACATGAGAAGGTAAAAATTGTCAGTATGCGTACATCGATTCTATTAACAATACTGTAACAAAATTGTATTTAACGCCCAACGAGCAAATTTCAGATATGTCAGAACGAGAATAAGTTAATCAGTTAAAACAAAGAAAGAAAAAATGGGTAGGGGCAGGATTTTTAGCAAAACTATTTTTTTTATTTTTGTATTCAAACTGGATTTCAGCTTTTCTATCCAGAGCTTTTCTTTAGCCTGCCTCTGTGTGTCTGTCCAAGAACGATTTTAGTCAATTGGTAATACTTGTTTATGAAATTGAAATGTAATGCAGAGGCCTGTGATCTTTCTTTTTTCCGAATGTGGTCACTGTGGAAGTTGATACGAAAGTTGAGTGAATTTTTTGTTTCACTGACATACCATTGTTGACAAACAGAGCAAGTGATGAGATACATGACATTACCTGACTTGCAGGATAAATTGGTAAAAATTTTGTATGTGTCACCGATTGCTGTGCTCTTGAAAACTTTTGTAGAAGAACTAAATTTGACAACGTTTGTCGGAACATGTTTTATTATCTAAATTTATGTAAATTCTAAAACCTTAGGATTAACTCCCTCCATCGTAGTTTTGTCCTTAGCTATATTTGATATTACTTATTATTTGGATTTCATTTGGTTTTATGGATTTGAAACAACTTTGGAATTATGGATTTCCTTTCTTT
The DNA here is from genome assembly GCA_002080025.1 of Modiolus philippinarum. NCBI lineage: Eukaryota > Metazoa > Mollusca > Bivalvia > Mytilida > Modiolidae > Modiolus > Modiolus philippinarum. The sequence continues at coordinate 15,989 of MJUU01046402.1, read as the reverse complement.
GGGTTCTAGTGCTGCTGATGAGGAATTAATTTCCGAAATGGCCATACAGCTCATTAAGTTATTGCAGTTGGAGTTAACATATGTGTTATGGTCTCATGTTCATTTACTCCATATCCTTTCGTACAATATCAAATGGTCCATTTTTGGGTGATGGTAGTTTGGCTGTAACGAGAATATCCTTCAGATTTTTGGGATGACGGAATGATATTATTTTTTGAACGGTTTTTCTAATCGGAAATATAGAGCACATTCAAGAACCAACTAGATATTTTACCAAATTGTTACTACAGATGCATTGGACCTCTCATATGAATATTTTTTTTTTTGCTCTTGCCTGTGCTCTATGTTTCCTCTTAAGAAAAAGTAGTCAGAATGAGTCAAATTTGTCATTTTTCCAGAAATGTGCAATTTGTCCCATTTTCTACACTGAAAACTCTGTAATCGTACATCAATATTTGAGTAATCTTCCTTTTAACTGTTAACCTATATCCATAGAACATTTCAACAAAAAATAATGTGAATTTAAGCAAACTGATTTTTTTAGGCCAAATAAAGCCCTTACCGCACCTACTCCTTTGAACAGGTCTTTTGTGGTCTAGGTTGAGCGTATCAGACTCTCAACCCTTAGGACCTTGGCATAGGGGGTTCCAATCCCACTGGAATCAACAAAAATCAACATTTAATATCACAAGACTCAGACTCAGACTCTGGATCTTGATTGATAAAAACAGATGAAAAATACATCACAGACAGATGATTCATGCCAAAATGATTGATTTCATTTTTTTCTAATCAAGTACCCAATATTGCAGTTAATTCATCTTCTGCATAAGGCCATTTCGACAATGCAGATTATATCAAATCTATTGGAAAAATGAATAAAAACGATAGATTTATGAGTGTCATTTTCAAAAAAAATTTGAAAAAGCCCACATTTTGATGGGGCGCTCAGCATAGATTGGTCCATAACATACCATAAATACGAGGCACAAATAAGATGTTGGGTTTTCATCGGTACTCACTGTAATTCTTATTTTAAAACAAAACAAGTTTCATGGATTCTCTTAAACAAAGTGAAAGAGAATGCAGACTGTGAGTTAAATGAATAGATAAACTGTCTTTAAATCTAGTCTACGTGGAAACTTGCCCATTTCCCCGGATTTGCGAATATTTACGCCAATGCAGGGCCTAAAAAGTTTCCAAAAGGAGCAAGTTTCAACGTTGAACAGTACAAGCATTAAACAGTTGATATTTCGAAACCTATCCGATTCTTTTTCAAATAGTAATAGAATTGGTACCACCCGTCTTACGTTCTTACAATGAAATACATATGCTATTGTGTCATACCTGTTTTAAAAATTGAATAAACTAATTGTCGGGTTAAAATTTGTCATTTTAGTACAAAAATGTCACAGTCACGGGAACAAAAGATATTAGTAGCTGCTATAGACTTTGGTACAGACTACACTAGGTTTGCTTTTTCATTGCAACATGACTTTGAAGAAGATCCCTGTAAAATATCATATTTCGACGGGACTGGAGAATACGGAGTAAGACTGAAGTCACCAACATCCATTTTGTTTAATCCACACGGTGAATTTGAATGTTTTGGTATTGATGCAGAAAACAGATACAAAGATTTGGCTATGGAAGATCTACATCATGACTGGTTTTACTTTAGAAGGTTTAAAATGACGTTCCATGGTCAGCTGGTAAATTTTCTAATTTTAATTAATCTATGACAAAAAAATAATAACAAAAACAAGCGTATATTTTGCTCATTACATTTAAATAATAAGGAAAAATTACTACAGCCACTATGAAAAACCACCATCCTTGATTGACTGGGAAATAGCTAAATAGAATACATCAGCAAACGAATACCGAAGCAAAAAAAGGAAAGGGGAATTTTCAAAATCAAAATCCAAAAGCACTGCAATCAATGAGACAGCCTGACAAAGACAAACAGATAAACAAAAAATAACAAGAACGCCACAAAACTAAAGCACTAGCGCTGTGAACCCCTATAAAAAAAATTGAGGTACCATCATGTACCCTGGAAGGGCAAGCATTATCTGCTCCATGCGTGGCACCCATAACACTTCCAGTGAAAAGTCCGATTTTGTCACCGTCGGTGTTTGGCATTCCGGTAATAAACTCTGGATCTTCCCAGAGATATATATTCTCATCTGTGAAATAGAAACATTGTCTGTCAAATCACGGTAATGACCCTAAAACTTATGTTAGAATTTTCCAATAAACACGCTCTCTTAGGGGATAGTATTTGCGCGACAAGCTAACAAATTCTTTCCTACCTGTATGGTACTGTAAGGAACCAAATTTGTATTTAAAAAATTACACATCCTAGTGTTTATTAAGGATGTTTGTGTTGTATTGAAAAGTGCAACAATGATTGAACATACCCTTGATGTATAAGTTTTTGAGACAGTAATTACGCTCTGTTGACAAAATTGCTGTAGAAACTACAGGCACCGCAACGGCTAATGAATTGTGAAATGTAGACGCCATATGTCAGAATATCGATAAATTACCGCCCGAAAACAGGGATATCACTTTTGGAAAGTCGAATTTTTTACACTTGTTGTAAGTATTTGTTTTCAGACGTCCAGTGTTGTCAATGTTGAAGTATAGGTTCAGGTAAAATGTTGATGCTTGTGTAACTGTGGTTTTTGTAATTTCGAGTTCATTTAGGTATATAAGATGAAGAATATACCTAAATTGAGGATTGTTTAATGAAAGTAGATCATCTACATAATTGAAGCTAAAATTAAAAACCCTGGCTAGTTTATTGTCCCTTTTCTTAACTAGCTCTTGTATAAACCTCTGGCTCCATACGAATAAAGAAACAAATCTCCTTAAAAAGGCGCAAAATTATTTCCGATCGGTATCCCTACTCTTTGAACAATGATAAGTAGAGAAACAAAATTACAAAAGACGGCTAGTTTAGGATTTTAATCGACTCGTCTAACATTAAGCTATATCATAACTCATTTTAAAGTTTATTTCGTACATTATCCATTTACGCCGTTCTTCAACTTGGCAAGTAGATGAGTCACTGTTATACCTATATTTTTTTAGATGAATGTCTGTCAAGAGCTTAAATCAACGAGAAACCAACAAAGCAGGTGGAAAACTACCGAAAAAATTGTCGACCGCAACGGTCGTAACTTGGTACAGGCATTCTAAAGGAAATGTTGGGTTAAACCGGTGTTACGGCGCCCCAAACCTCTATTTCAATCAATGCTGTGTCCTATATCAGTTCAACGCCAATTGCTGTTGACAGGTCATAAGACAGTGAAATGTTCATCCCACACCGAGTACAGAGATGATCGTTATCGTCTAATTCGAGATGAAAGTTCAAAAAAGATGTTTAGTGGTTTCTGTCGTTTCCTTTATGTCAAGTCCTCGACGATATATTAATGGGACACATTTAGCAAAAGCTGCAAACATCATCAATGTATCTTTAAGGGGGTTCGCTACAATGTTTGAAAATAAATAAGATTTCTAAGAAACATGATTTTTTGTTAGAAAATTAAAATAGAAGTAATTTAAGTGAAAAAATTGATAGCTTGATAGTCTCATTTTTTGAGATTTAATGATTGAAAATTTGGCGGGAAACCGAGATCCTCCGATTTTTCATAGGATTAACATTTGCGCTTTTTGACCATGAATGAAGGTGACGGAATAAATAGATTTCAATGAAATGTTTGCAGAATGCTCACAGAGATGTATAAAATGAAAATTTGGGGAAAAAATTAGGGGGGTCCGTGGGCAAAAAATTATAATTCTTTTTAATCGATAAAAACTGAGGATTCCGAATAACTGACAGAAATCCTAAAATATGAGGAGCGAACCTCCTTAAGAGGGATGGAAGGATCCAGCTTCATTCTATTTACTTTTCAATAATTAATTTCACCATGCTTACAATCCATTGATAAAACTGTTGACCACTTTTATACATTAAGGGGATACGATACAGTAACAAGGGCAGAAAGTAACGTCGCCGGATCTGGAATGTTGTTTTTGCGACGTAACAGATAAGAGCGCAACGTCATACATACCGGTCTACGGGAATTGCGGACAGCCTGTATAATAAATCTATGATAAAATCGATATGGTTATGTGAATTGCTCCTATTAGGAGACGTGGCAGATTCGACATGCTTCATAAACTGAAAACTGATCGAAAAAAAAAGACTTACTCTTGTTACAATTAGACATACGCACTATAGAATTTTATCAAGTTTCCTGTATTACCTTAACTGGAATACAAGTCCCTGAAATCCTTTGAAATTTCATGGGAAATAACAATCTCGTGACATTATCGGTGCCGCTAAGTAGTTTCTAAAAATTGCATATCTTTTTTGTTTTCTTACTTATTTATAAAAAAGATAAGTTTGCCTTTCATGGAATGTCACATAATACGAGTAACAAATAAAATATTTAAATACATCGACAAACGAACACCGAAGCATAAGGTAGAAAGGGTGAATTCCAAAATCAAAAATCTTATAAATAATTGAGACCACTTGACAAAGACAAACGAATAAACAACTGAATGAATGAAGGAAGAACAAAATCGCCTAATTTTTAGCACATTGGCTGACAAATATTGAGTTTGTCAGTTCTAATCTAGCCTGCAACAGCTTAAACAGAACCCTTGAAAATTTTGTGACTTTTCTATAATTAAGCTGGTAAAAAATGAAGGGATCGTCGCTAGAAGGTCAGGTGGTGCATAATCATGGCAATTTTCAGGGCAATTTCACGGCATTTTACGATCTGAATTTTCACGGGATGCTTTGAAAATTCAATTAAAAATCACGTGAAAATGGCTTTTTTATATTACAATATTTTCACGGGGTTTCATGGGTTAAATGCAAAATGTCCTAAGTTGTTTCAATGTATCATTAATAAATAATAGGCGAGAGTATGATATTGAAGAGGCATAATTACGATATACATGCATGATAATTATCTTATCAAACGCATTTTACTTTAAATGAGGATCGGTATTATCTTTTTCGGGACAACGGGAAAGGACATTTATTTCACCGAGAATTCGGGAAAACACAAATCAGGAACGTAATTCGGTCAATATTTTTTGGGATGACTGAGGGTATAGTACATTTTTTTCTCAGGAAGTCGGGATCAAAGCCTCCTACAAACCCCCGTTAATTAAACCAACACCATATGCAAGGAATTCTGTTTATTTTTTCATTAAAGGTCGATAGATGAAACCAGGGACTCAGTCACTGTTTATTTATATTATATCAGTAACAGTAGGGAAAAAAATATTTTTTCCTGTCAATACAGTCACTAGAAGGGTCTAGTAGGTATTTGACTGCTTATAAAACGATGTTTTTCCGATCGAATTATAACGTAATGTCATTTCGCGCCAAAAGCGGGAATGCTAGTAGTTGATATCCCATAGAATCGTAGGTTTTCGAAAACATGTTTTTGAAAAAGCTACGATTCTATTGGATATCAACTACTCTCCAGGAGCATATAACAAAAATCATCTTTTCTATTTTTGTTTCTACAACGGTCCAAACTACCACCAGAATATAACAAGGAACGTACTGACACGTTTTGTCAAAACAGTCAAGTACAAAGTAGGTTTTACTAACATTTTTTACGTTGCTTGCGGTTTAAGCATCTCATAAGTAAAACAAAAATCTTCAAATTAGGACTTGGTACATAACACGGGTTATACATAACACTGACGTGTATCTTTGGTTCTATACTTTTGATTCCTATATGTTTCTAATAAGTCTGATAGATCATGACCAGTTACTCTCTCTATAACGAATATATTGCTAAAAGGATAATATAAATATACGATTTCCCCTTGATTATCAAGTATTTCGTAAAAACCATATACCTTTGTTTTTATTTTGTTTAGATTGGGCAAATCATATGCAAGCATTTTTTTACCTGATTTTTATGATAAAAGTCAAACATTATTACTTACCACAATGGTTATGCACCCTCCTACCTGAAATACACTCATGGTTTTTTTATCTAATAATCATTCGGGTTATAAAAAATGACAACGATTCCCGTATATTTTTCAGAAATGTCTAATACGAATAATTTTAAAACAATACAAGGAACAAAAAATATGCCGAGTGATTTTTTCCGCTTACTCATCGTGGGGCTAAGTGGGTCGGGTAAGACAAATTTGCTAATGCACCTTTTATCTAAACCCTTATTGTATTACGACAAAATTATTCTTTACGCAAAGAACTTAGAACAACATTACTATAAGGAACTAATTCGAAGATTCGAGGAAATAGCGGAAAAACTAGGTGTGTCTCTGGAAGATTTATTACAACTATCTAATGATAAAGTTGAAGACATCGACCGCGAGGACGAAGTATCTGACGGCAGTGCCGGTGACAAACAAAAAATCGTAATTTTTGACGACTATATTTGTTCACAACAAGATCAATCTTCTATTGTGAAATACTTTATAGGCGGAAGGCACAAGAAAATGAGCGTAATTTATTTGAGTCAGTCCTATTTTCGGATACCCAAAGACTGTCGTCTGAATTGTAATTTATACGTAGTGTATAATTTTCCTAGTAAAAAGGAGAGAGAACTTATATCTTCAGAACTTCAGGTCTCAAAAAATACGCTTAATTTAACTACTGAAAATAAATATTCTTTTCTGTATCTTAACTTACCAGAGAAGAAAATATTTCATTGTTTTGATCGGGAAATACAATCTTAACTTGTTAAAATCTATTTTACAAATTACTTTTAATGACAAATACGTTTTCTTAACTTGTTAAAATCTATTTAATCTCCTTTTTGTACTCCTAATAGGTAATCGATACACCTTAGTGAAACTGCGACAAAATCAATACGACGTCAACATCAAGCTGTTGGTAGTTTTCCATTCATAATTACAACGTACATCGTTAGGTAAACAATGACATATATTTTTGAATTTGTGTTTACTATTAATCGGTATAATAGACAATTCCATACACTAATTTATTTACGGTATGTTATTTCAGGCAGAGGAAAAAATAAAAATAATGGATAGTTATAATACGAATAGTGATTTTATAAATCAGGATATAAAAACAGC